>CM021106.1:101159042-101206981 GCA_007115665.2 Sequoiadendron giganteum
AGAGTGATTGAGTGAGAGAATTGAGAGAGATAGAGGTGGAGAGAGCGAGAGGGAAAGAAATAATATTTAAATATTTTATAAATTGGTAATATATATATTTAATTATTTATGGATTAACTAAAATATTGAAATAATATTTAAATATTATACATTTAATAATATATTATATATTAAATACATAATTCGGTAAGAGATTACCATAAATTGTATATTAAATATATTACATTATAAAATTTATTGGATATTATATATATTAAATTATAAACTTAATTGCATTTTTAAATAATATATTAAAGATTGTATAAATTGTTTTAAAACTGATCTAAAAGATATCATATATTGAATTCAAATCCGATATCAGATTCAAATCGGATATCCAATTTGAATCGGATATCCAATATTTTGACACAAAATTTAATGCCTTGGTATTAGGCTCGGGATTTGGTTCGGACCTGCCAATCCTAAAAGTCAGCACGTAAAAGGTGTTTAACAACTTACCTTGTTTTTCTAGACTTCGTCCATGTTGCTGATGACTTTTATTTTACCTAAAATTGATAAAACGAAAATGGTTTGTAAAGGAGCTTCTTAGCTTTCTACCGGTATAAATTATATTTTCTTTAGAATCTAATAAATAATAATTATTTATTTTTTATTAGAATTACGACTAAAGTCCTAATTGATAGTTTGATAGATAAATATCTATAACTTCAAACGATATCACATTTTTTGAATCCAAAACATGCGTCACATTCTATGCTTCACATACTATAGGATTAAAAAAATAAAAAATGAATTCCATTAAGTTTTGACCAAGTTAAGGTGGTCAGACATACGAGTTTTTATATTTTTAAAAATTTGTAATAAAAAATTCATAATTAATTATTTATTTGAAAAAAAATTACAAAAAAATATGCATCACATCTGAACATGAGTCCTCTACTTATATCTAAAATTTTATAAAAAAATATTATGATTTTATTATGGTTAGGGTGGTCAGACAGACACCTACTTTTTATTTTTTCCCTGAAATTTTAGTACTACTGCATTGAAATTTCAAATTTTCACCAAATAGATTTGTTTTTTACAAAAAATAACCTAGTAGTTTAGAAACTACATTCAATTTTCCACAGATTCTATTCTTACATATTTTTTAAATAATATAGATAACTTATTCAAATTTTTATGTCAAGTTGCCCAACTCTGATTTTCTGAATTTTCATTGCCACTTAAGGACCTGTTTTTTCCATGATGATCCTGCACATGCCCATTTTTTGAATCTGAAACATGCGTCACATTCTATGCTTTGCATAATATAGGATTAAAAAAATTAAAATTTAATTTCATGATTTTTTTAACAAGTTAAGTTGGTTAGATAGACGAGTTTTTATATTTTTTAAACGTTGTAATAAAAAATTCATAATTAATTATTTACTTGGAAAAAAATTATAAACAAATATGTATCACATTAGGACATGAGTCCTCTATTTCTATCTAAAATATTATTAAAAAATATTATCATTTTATTATGGTTAGGGTGGTCAGACAGACACCTACTTGTTATTTTTACCCTGAAATTTAAATACTACTGCATTGAAATTTCAAATTTTCACTGAATAGATTTAAAAAAATAAAATAAAGGTCTAGTTGTTTAGAAACTACATTCAATTTTCTATAGATTCTATTTTTAAATTTTTTTGAAATAATATAGATAACTTATTCAAATATTTATGTCAAGTTGTCTAACTCTGATTTTTTGTCTTTTTATTGCCACTTAAGGGCCTATTTTTCCATGATGATCCTCCACATACCCAAATTATCATAAAGGAATTTCAATCACTTTTGCATTCGAAGAAGGTAAAGAGTGATTTAGAGTGATTTAGAGTTAATTGAAGTGCAAACTGTGTAGAACCTAGCTTCAGTTCTTTGCGAGAGGAAAAGGTGTTTTTCGATTATGTGCTATTGTGAGCTTGTGTGAATTCTTTCTCTAAATATATTAAAGCTTGGTATATATAAAATGACAACCCCTATAGTCATAAAATTAGTAGAAAGGCCAAGACCCTCATATAGGAAATATTCAATGAAGGTTTTAGAAGACAACCCTATGGGCGCCTTCCCTTTGATTCCTCATGGTGTCATTCCTATAGAGGATACCATAATGTACTCAAACATTGTGACAAAGAATTTGGATAGGTGGAACAACTTCCATAATTTTTGTTCCATTGTGGATGATCAGTATGTCAAACCAACATTGAGAATAATGCATGATCAGTTCTTGTGGACCGAAAATCCATATTTGATAACTAAGGAAGCAATCAAAGCTATTACCAGACTCTGTGACACTAGACTAGTACTTGTACAAAAATCAATGAAGAATGAAGTGGTGATGGATCTCACCAGTGCAACATATGATAAGAGGGCTCTAAGAAAAAATCCTATCATCAATCCATCCATGAAGTATGTATCTATTATGATCAGACATAAGATTTACTTTACCGATAGAGAGAATTATGTGTGTGCTACAACAATCTATACTGGCTTTGAAATGCCAAAAAATGGTGCAGATTATGACTTGTATGAGATTATCAGACAATGAATATTTGAGAACCTAAGGATGAAAAAGGAGAATAAGTACCCTTTCAAGTTTGGTTCTTTTATTGTTTGTTTGCTATTCTATTTCCTCAAAAGGCTTCCCGAAAAAGAAGAAAATATGTTTCGAGGCCCTTCTAGATCGGTTTCCCATTAAATTTTTGATCATTTTCATAAGTTTGATGAGTTCAAAATCATATAAAATTCCCTGATAGTATTATTTTCTTTATTTAAGAAAAATATGAATGAGAGACAAAATTTTGAGGAAAATTGTCGAAAAATATAAATATGACACCATATTTGAACTTTCTTCTGATGAGTGTATGGTTGAAGCGTTTTCACCTTGGAGTATCTGGATTCAACCCTTGGGATATGAAATCATAGAAGAGGAAATTGAAGGTTATGTGTAGATGTTATTGAAAATTCCAAAGGATTCCAATGAACCCTAGATTGGTACATATGTAGAAAATTCTATGGAAGCTCATTTGGAGCACAACAAAGCCACAAGGAAGAATAATGTAACTAAATGCTCAAAAAATATGGTTTGACAGATGAATAGATAGCACAAGGAAGAGCTCATAGATAACTAAAGTCTGGAGAATCATCTAGCATAAGGAGATCTGGTAGGATCCCTCCTTCCATACCAGCTTCTAGTCTAGCTATAGTAAAGATAGAACCCAACACCTCTAGAAAAGGCAAAGGACTAACCCCCTCTAGACCTACTACCAGATCAGGAAAGAGAAAGAGTGTTCCTTTGCTTGTGCCTACTAAGTGAGGAAGAAAAGAAAAATCTACAAGGGAGAAAAATATGAGTAATAACGATGATCAGGAAGAGGAGGAAGATACAACTGCAAAACTAACAAGAAAAAGAAGGGTGAGTGTTTCCTCCAGAGAAGGTGCTTCTCAAGAAGCTAGTGTTGGTTTGAGGAGAGTTCACTTTTTATCATCCTATGAAGATAATGAAGATCGAGATGTTAGTGATCTTGAGGCAGGACAAAAGAAAGAAAAAGCGGAAGCGTAAGTCTCTTCATACTAAAATGTCTCTTTTGTAAGACCTGGTACCCCTCTCAAACTAGGAGTCCTGGTGAATAATTTAGTGCATCAATAAAATATGATGAAACCCAATGTAGAAGTGTATAATTTAGTAATTGAAGAAGATAAGAAAACAATAACATTGTCTATCATTAAATGTGTTATTATATTAGAAATTAAGTGGGATAATGTTAAGTCTGATTTACCTAAAAAATTGTGGGAAGTACTGATGAAGAGAAGAGTAGAGGTAATTGAGTTAGAAGATAGATTGAGAGCTAAAGAATATAAGGAAATTACATCCTCTCTATCTCTAAATGATCTAAAAAATTTGAATAAGATCCATGCTAACATGTTCCAGATGAAGAAGAGAGTTAATACTCTAATGATGAGAGACAAGATGGAAATTAAAAGGATAATGAAGGAAAAAATAAATACTATCATAAGTACATCTGTAAAGTATGGTATGATTGGTGTATCTAGTTTGGCACCTAAATCTGGTAAAGAAGTAGAAGTTAAAGAAGATCCTCGTTCCAATACTTTTGATGAAAATTTTCCTCTAGAAATAGGTAGTATAAATGCTCTACTAGAAGTTAATACTACTAATGAGGCTCCGAAAAATGAAATACAAGTTGAATATGTGAACCCCTAAACCTGCAAATGCACAAAGATGGCAAAAATTGTTAGTGTTAAATCAAAATGCATGTAAATATGAGAGATTCCCCATAAAATCCACCTATTTAAACTAGTATTAGGAAATGAAGAACAAAACTTAAATAATATGAAAGTAAATCCTAATCGAGCGAATAGAATGATGATCTTATGGGCGAATTGGTGCCAATGATGTGTTGCAATTGGCCCTTTCCCAATTCCTAAGTAGCAATGATGTATGAATCTTGAAATGGTCAAATCTCCAAAGATATTTGAGCATAACCTTGGTGCAAATGTAAAAATATGAGGAATGTATGGATGAAATGAGCAAAATTAGTTCTCAATTGTAGAGAGTAACTTTGCATATGAATTGTGGATGAAGATTGAGGAGAAGAGTCTCCAATTTATAGAATTCTATTTGGAAGAAGTGAGCGAGATTAAGCAATGTGGGACAAAAGATAATCCAATGGCATTGTGCCACTTGTCTACATGTGATTGGATGAGGAATGAGCACATTTTGGCCAATGTGCATGATAAATGCATAAATTTGAATTTGAAATGGTGAGTTGACTTGTTGAAGGGGGAAGAGAAGTGAAGTTAATGTCACTTGGCTCAAGGTCAAGGACATGTAAGAGGCATCAAATGCCTTGTTGGAAGGACCAAGTCCACTTGGCCTTTTTGAATTCAAATGAGGGAATATTCCCTTTTTGATGCTTTGTGAGGGAAAATAAATGAATTAATAAATCAAAGTATTTGATTTATTGTGCAACTTGCATTCTCTAGAGAATTTTAGTGAGAGGGATTATGTTAATCATGGATTTGATTAATTTAATGACGAATTAGGTGATGTGACAATTTTAGACTTAGATTAAGTCAAGAATTGAGAGGAAATGATTTATCAAATAAATGATTTGATTTATTTAATCAAGAAGGAATATATTAGATTAAATCAAATAAGGTTTTATTTATTTAATTTAATAAGAAGACATTAGAGATTTTAATTAAATAAAATTATTTATTT
This sequence comes from Sequoiadendron giganteum, assembly GCA_007115665.2. NCBI lineage: Eukaryota > Viridiplantae > Streptophyta > Pinopsida > Cupressales > Cupressaceae > Sequoiadendron > Sequoiadendron giganteum. The sequence goes on from CM021106.1 coordinate 101,164,330, forward strand.
AATTAAATAGGGATGCAATAGTTAATTAAATAAATTGATTAATTGAATCATTGAAAGAGGAAGACTTACTCCAATAAATAGTGATTTATTGAATTAAAAGATAGAAAGTAATGAAATGCTGAGAATGTGAGGAAGCATTGTTAGTAGTTGGGATTAGGTGTGCCAAAATGAACTTGTACATTTTCCATGTCTGCATTTTGCTCCTCTTTGAAGAAATGTACTTGTTGCATTGATTCAAAGAATAAATTGTTGTGATCGAAAGTTTAGGATTTTTTGAATTTTTTCAGATGCCCCACCACTGCCCTAGTGGAAAGATATTGCTAGATATTGCCCCCTCGAGAGATCGGACGAAAATTTTGAAATTTTGAATTTTTGGATGATCTCACAAAAAAGATGACAAGGTGCTCGACAGGTCAGAAATGCCCTAGAATGCCCGAAAAATGCTTTAAAATGCCAAAAGGGATGTAGAATGACTCTCAGTTGGACGAAAATGAGTTCGGGGGACCAAAAATCTAGCTGGAAGGTCAAATTAGGTCAAAAAACCCTAATTTTTAGGCTTAAATAGACCTTGAGGGGTCACTTTCAATTCATTTGCAATCTTAACCTTTGGAAAATTTCACATTTGAGCTCTAAGTCTTGGTTGAAATGGCACAATGACAGCTTCCTAGGCACGTGTCAGAGAGGGTTCAGACGCACCAGTGGCGAGTCGGCATAGGGCCCGTCGTATGTACCCTTATCCAACTTTCAAATTAATTGTTTTACGTGCATTAATTAGGGTCCAAGTCCTGCACAAACTGCACGGTGCTATATGGCACCGCGAAAAGTGCCTTATCGCAACCACTCAGTCCCCTTTTGCACCACATATGTGAAGTGCACCACTTGGACCACTTTGCAACTTAGTGATTAGTTGATCAAAAGTCCACCGTGTGCCCCTACTCCACCACGTGACATAGTTAGGAATTTAGGATTTTTGTTAAGGAGGACCGCATATGAAAAGTGTGCTGTGTGGGCCACTTTGGAACTTTCAAAATGTCAAACTCCATCGCGGCGGTGCAGTTTGGAACTTTCCAAACTATGTTGCACCCACAAACAACACCACATTTGCCAGTTTAGGGTGAAATTAACGTGAGATGCAATGAAACTTTTTTTCTTTTTTGACGTGATGGCCTTCCCTATGTAGGAGGAGCCTGGTGTACTTTACTCGTGGGAGCACTGATGGCCTGTGCTTAGCAGAGTAGGTGATATGTCAGAGTTGGTCAAGGAGCACCTTGGTGCCATTGGTCTTTGGTATGTTGTGTATGTCCCTCCTATTCGAGCTCAATTAGCCATGCTTATGGCTCTGGCGGAGTGATGGCATAGTGAGACTTCCTCTTTCCATCTTCCTACCGGTGAGGCCACTATCACTCCCAAGGATGTATGGTGTATCCTCCAATTGCCTATTCATGGGACCCAAGTAATCTATGATCCGGATGCTGGTAGAGAGGCTTGTTATGGGGTTATGGAGTTGGATGCAATTGAGTTTTGTGATGGTCAAATCGACTTAGAGCTATATCACAACCGCGTGCACACGTACCGGTTGATTATTGCTGCTATCATCTTAGGCCTTGTAGTACCCAATCGACGGGGCTGATACTTTAGTCTAGGATGGGGACTAGCATGGGATCAGATGGTTCACCACAAGGATTACTTCACTTGAGGACCAATATTATTGGCATCCCTCTATAGGGATCTTCATGAGTTTGTGTATTTGGACAATAGATCTATTGGGGCTGGAGGTACCTTACTACACATCTGGGCATGGGAGAGGATCCCAGTGCTTCATTCGGATATCACACCAATTCTCCTGGACACAAATGATCCCCTTGTTTGGTGATATTGTGGGGTAGTGATGCACTTTTCTTTCACTGGTGCAGGTGGTATTCTGCACTAGCGGCGAGTTCTTGATGATATGAGAGAGTTTGTCTGGAGACCGTGAATGGGTGTTGGTCTATGGCGAGATGATGAGCAATAACTCTTCTTTGCCTGGCAGGACAGATTGATGTAGGGCTGAGAGAACACCATGATTGAGAGGTATCTTCCAGATAGGGTTGCTCGTCAGTTCGGGGAGGTACAGGATAGGCCTGATGACCAGTATGTGGTCATCTTTGCACGTACAACTAGAGAGACAGCATGGGGCCAGCCCATCCCGGTAGCCAAGGTGGTGTCCTATTTTAGGTAGTTAGTGGCTTGACTATGGGCATATGATCAGGGGCTGGTAGATGCGAGGGTCACTCCAGCTTATAGGGCATGGTTTAGATCTCCACTTTGATTGACAGGTCCATGTGCAGTTGTCCCAGGACATAGACGCAGGGGTCGGGCAGCTGGCAGAGGGCGGGGCAGAGGATGAGGTGGGCCACCTCCTCATCAGACACCTCCCAGGGATGGGGCACAACAATCACCTATCCAAGTAGGGGAATAGGATGGTCAGCCAAGGGTAGATCCTTAGCATCAGCTAGCAGGGCCACCAGTGGGACAGCCAGTAGGGCAGCCAGCGGGCCAGCCAGATGCCCGCGATATGTTGATATAGGTTCTAATAGCTGAGTGGGATGAGGCCCAACAATGGGTTGCTACAATTATAGTAGAGAGAGACCTGGCACGATCCGAGAGGGATTAGGAGGTGGGCCGATAGAGACAGTTAGAGAGTGTTGCTTCCACATCCCGGGGCTGATCAATTGATATTCAAGATTATAGGGATGCTATAAAAGAGGCCAAGTACTATCAGCATCATTACCGATAGGTAGTACCATCCGACCATAGAGTGCTAGACTTTTCCTAGCAGACAGGGAGGTGACTGACAGAGGCACATGGTGAGAGATAGGATGGGGAGGGTAGCAGCCAGCAGGGCCTACCCCCCGTTTGATCACATGATAGTTTGCTTCATGTTTGATATACGGGCTGCAATATTTTGGCCTTATTATATTATGTACTTGATGTACACCTGATCTGATTTGTATCATAACAGTATTTTTTGATGATATATATGAGATGATTTGCCCCTTTATGATATGTATGGTGCACATGTATGATATGTAAATGTATGATGCTTATGAGATGTTATGAGATGTTTCTATTCTTATGCTTTATGTTATGCAACTTATGTAATGGATGCATATTTTTTTGTATATTTTTCATGTTTTATGGATGTAATGCATATTAATGATGGTAATGGATGCAAATGATTATGTATGATGTAATGTTGTCTTGAGATGTTTAGAATAACAAATTTATATTACTCCTCATAACTTAAGATAATGATATAATGCCATGTGTTTTAATGCTGATGATTATGTGGATGCAGGGTGTATGCATGGGCGATGCTTTGATTACTGTTATGATACCATGTTAGTGTTGAAGGAAGACAAAAGAGGAACATAGAATTAATGAGTTAGTTATGATGGTGATTTGCATTGCTAGGAATTAGGATTTTCAAAGGGTCAATTGCATTATATTTGATAACACACATAGGTACGATGCATCAAGGTATTAAGAACCAGGATGGCATGGTACCTAGTGTGATGGAATTTGACTTGACAATTAGATAGGAGTATTCTTGTTCACACTTAACATACATACTTCATTCGGGATGTAGTTCAGACTTTCTAAACATCTCAGACCAAAACACAGAAAAGCAAGCTTTCCTATGTGGTCAACAAGATACCTAAAATATCCTCCCTAAAAACCAAACAAAATATACATGACTAAGTTATTCTACAAGTGTATTTCACAAGCACAACAGATAAAAAGATAATGATCATTGCCTCATTCCTTTCTCTCTAAACCTATTTTGCTTAGGCATCATCGAGAGGTCCTTGAAATGAGCGCAACATAAGATAAGTAAAAAAAAAAGACCAAGATAAAGTAAATAGACAAGCTAATGTTCTTCGTACCGCTAGCCAAGACTAACTACTGTGAGGGGTACCTGATGCTTATGTCCATCACAGGAAATCTTCATCCTAGGACATGTTGTGATCAGGGTTTTGGTGGGACTGATTGGGTGATAAGCTATTGATACTCTGAGTTGACCAACTTGCTTGCTTACTGACTTAGACCTTCAAGAATCTGACGGTTAGGTGTTCACTTTGGAACTTGCTAGAATTTCTTATGACTGGCTCACCAAAGGGTGAAGGCGAAGATTGAATTTATTATGAGTGATAACAATCACGGGTGAAAGCGAGATGAAATGGATGCACCATTTTGGGTTTTTTCAAATGTTTTGAGGCTATTTTTGGTATTTTCACATTTTTCAATATTTTCGGTGTTTTCAAGATTTACGACGAACAAACTAACTTAAAGACCTATCCTAGGGGTCTCAGGAGCTAATCCATAGATTAGCCTTGCCTACATTATATACGTAGAGACATGGTAGTTAGAATTACAACAAACTTGACTTAATGATAAGATGGACAAACCGATTGCCATTTTATTGCCTAAAGGACAGACTTAAGATGCAGACTAGATGGGAAAATGGATTGCCAATGTGACGGATGCCTAAGGACTAACCCTAACTATCTCGGGGGATGATGAAAGATCAACCTTTCCTACGTTCAAGCTTAGAGATGACGTAGTTCGACAAGGTGAAAGATTGACAAGACTTAATGATGAAATTTTTGAAGATTTTATGAGATTTTGACATGTTTTTGGATTTTTGAATGTTTTGGATGTTTTTGGATTTTTGATGAATTTGAAGAAGATCACGAGAATATACCTGAATCCGATTCGATGCATGTGGGAACCTGCCCCCAGCATGGTGTGATAGACTACTTCAATGAAGGTTGGACGAACTAACCTTAGGAATATGCCAAGTAGTACTATGGTGGAATATGATATGGACACCAACTCAGGCTATGGTATGGATCTGAGCGGATGGGTGGATGGATGATTTATTGAGATGTGATGGAATGAGTGAGTCATACAAATCCTGGTAGATGGGGGGTGCTTTATTTACACTTGGTGCCTATTTACCAGGTTTTCACCAAGGTACTTGCCCAAAGCGCCACCAAAGTGGTTTTCACTAGAGGACAAATTTTTTCTTTGCTATTTTCAATCCTTTTTCTGATTTTTTTTTTGGATTTTTTGTATTTTTGTATTTTTTTGTTGTCGCTAAGACGCTTGTTTTCCAGTTTTTCATCAAGGTAACCATTTTTTCAGGTTTTTTTCTGATTATTTTTGTATTTTATGTTTCTATACCTTGCAAGATTTAGGCATAAATTTTTTTGAGGTGTGAACTATTCATGGGCTCCTGCAAGGGTTCACCTTCTGGTGTTGACAACTGATATGCCCCCGATTTGTAGCTTGCGGTGATGATGAAGGGTCCCAGCTAGTTGGGCTCAAACTTTCCTTTTGTATCTGGGTTCGTCACATTCTTTTGGTTTTCTTTCAACACAAGGTCACCAACTTGGAAAGTTCATTGCCTGATCTTCTTATTGTAGCTCCATTTTAGGTGATTCTGGTAGACCTATAGATGATTCAAGGCATCCATGTGTTGTTCATCTAGTAATTTCAGCTCATTCAGTCTTGTAACCTTGTATTCCTCATCTATGATGAGGTTTTGCAAAGATATCCTCGGTGATGGGAGCTCGATCTCAATAGGGAGAATGGCTTCTGATCCATAGACCAGGGAGAATGGGGTGGCACCTGTTGGCATGTGGATGTTGGTGCGCTAGGCCCATAAGGCAGGATTTAGCTGTAGATGGCAGTCATGACCAGAGTCATTGACTATTTACTTGAGAATTTTCAAAATTGTTTTATTTGTAACTTTTGTTTGGCCATTGCCTTGTGGATAGTATGGGGTGGAAAAGCAATGCTAGATTTTGAATTTTTCACACAAATGATGAATATCCTGATTTTTGAAGGGTGTCCCATTATTAGAGATAATGGATTGGGGAACACCATATCAGAAAATGAGGTAGTTAAGGATGAACTTGGATATTTGTTTTCGTATGATGTAGGTCATGGTAATTGCTTCGACCCACTTTGTGAAATATTTAGTGGCAATGATAATGAACTTGTGGCCATTAGATGAGGTGGGAGAGATTTTACCGATGAGATCAAGCCCCCACTATGAAAAGGGCCAAGGTGTAACAATGGGATGCAATTCTTGAGCTGGTGCATAAATAAGGTCTCCATGCTGTTGGCATTGCAAACAAAAATCTAACAAAGTTGTGTGCCTCTCTTTCCATTGTCGGCCAGTAGTACCCGATTCTCAACAACTTCTTAGCCAAGGTCATACCACTTGAGTGTGAACCACATGTGCCATTGTGTACCTTAGTTAGAGCATTTGTGGCCTCCTCAGGTTTTAAACAATGTAGCAAGGTTCCATTGATACTTCTGCGGAAGAGGGTCTCTCCCAAGATGACGAATCATGAAGACCTTTTGACAAAAGTGCGTTTTAGGTTCAGGGTGATGTGAGTGGGGAGGATTCCTAACCTTAGGTAGGTGTATATGTCATGATACCAAAGATCACTAGGACCAATGAGTTCACACCCGTATTCTAACTCTAGTACCTTGAACGAGGGTATGAGAAGCTATTCTATGAGGAATGTCCAACAAGGATCCAATTGTTGCCATTGCATTGGCTGCTCTATTGTTTGTCCTTGGTATCTCCTCAAAGGTGATGTTGATGAATGATTCCTTGTGGCTTTCTACCAAATTTTTGTATGGTATGAGCTTATCATCCTTAGTTTGGTATTCACCGTTGACTTGGTTGATGATAAGTTGCGAGTCCCCATAGACTTTTAATGCCACGATTCACCACTGTGGTGCAATCTTGAGGCCTATGGTTAAAGCCTCGTATTCTGCAATATTGTTAGTGCATGGGAATGCCAATTTGTAATATCTTGGTATGCAATCTCCTTGTAGGGTGATAAAGAAAACACTGGCTCTTGATCCATGTTGTGTTTGGGAATCGTCAAAGTATAGCTTCCAGTGATCAACTATGTTGATATTGAAGATAGACTCATCTGGAAATTATGATATGAGTGGGTTCTCTGTGTAGAGAGGAGCCTCTGCTAGCTGGTCTGTAATAACTTTTCCCTTGATTGCCTTTCGCTCAACATACTCAATATCGTGTTTGGATAGTATCATTACCCACTTATCCATTCTGCCTGTGAGCATTTCTTTTGATAATAGATATTTGAGTGAGTCTATTTTGGAAATCAGCTTGATTTGATGAGCTAGCATGTAATGTCTAAATTTCTGAGCTGTAAATACTAGGGCTAGGCAAGCCTTTTCTATTGATGTGTAATTGAGCTTGTGCCCCACCATTGTTCTACTGATATAGTAGATGGCCCGTTCGGTTCCCTTTTCATCATGTTGGGATAAAAGGGCACCAAGGGCGGCTGTTGTTGCTAAGATGTATAAGATTAATGGCTTCTCGACAATTGGTGGCATCAACACAGGTGGTGTAAGTATAGATTCTTTAATTTTTTTGAATGCTTTCTCGCACTTGTCGTCCCACCTAAATGCGACTCCCTTGTGAAGCAGGTGTGAATAGGCAATCTATTTATCTGCTAGCTGTGCTAGGAATATTTGGATGAACTGGAGTCTACCTTGTAATCCTCTGAGTTGCTTTAATGTTCTTGGCACTTCCATTTCAAGGATTGATTTTACCTTTGTAGGGTCCACCTCTATCCTTCTCATCGAAACTATGTATCCCAACAAATTTCCCTATTGTACCCCAAAGACACACTTCTTCGAGTTGAGTCTGACCTTGTATTGTTCTAGTCTATCAAATATTGCACTTAGAGTTTCTATGTGATCTTGTCTCTTCTTTGATTTGGCTAATATGTCATCCACATAATATTTGACTATTTTATGGATGTCATGGAAGATTAGTGTCATGGCTCTTTGATAGGTAGCTCCTGCATTTTTCAACCCAAATGACATCACATTCCAGTAGTAAGTGCCCCAAGGACATGTAAAGGTTGTTTTATGTTGGTCCTCCTTTGCTATCGTTATTTGATTGTACCCCAAGAAACCATCCATTAGGGATAGCATCTCATGTTCGGCTGTCATGTCCACTATCATGTCAATGTTGGGTAGTGGAAAATCATCCTTAGGACATTCTTTGTTTAGGTCTCTGAAATCTGTGTAGATGCAGATGCCCCCTTTCAGCTTTGAGATAGGTACAAGATTTGATACCCATTCTGGATAGTCGATCGGATGTATGAAGCCAGCATCCAGAAGTTTTTGTAGCTCAAATTTGACGAGCAAGGCTATTTGTGGGTGCATCTTCCTTAGCTTTTGTCTAACTAGTTTTTCTCTGGGGTAAAGAGCCAAATGATGAACTACTACTTCCAGATCTAGACCTGGCATGTTAGCATAGGTCCATGCAAAATTTACCTTTCTTTCTTTTAGGAATTTTTCCAACAGTTCTTGTTCTTCTACCAGGAGGGACTCTGCGTAGAAGGTGATTTGTGGTTCTGATTATATTCCTAAGTTGACCGGGTTGCACTGTTTTTCCAATACTACTGATTTCTCCTGATGTAGAGAAGTAGGGGGGAGATTTAATCCTTCATCCTCCGGTGCCTCAAAGAAGTTTTCACCATTGGATGCATCCTTTATTTTTACTGTTTTATGGTTAGAGAGTGCCATAGTGTGGTTTTCACTCAATAACTCTGAGCTTATTCTCAATATTTTCCTTTTGTGACTAAAGGACTCAATCGTCTCCCCATAGTATGATAGGGTGTCCAATGTGATGTTGAATCCTACCTTGTGATCCCCACATGGGGTTGTATCCCTTAGTCTCATAAATTCTAAGAGCGCCTCATTGTTTTCAAATGAGTCTAGAATTGGTGCTCCCTGTTGGTCGTGATCAATGAGTTGGGGGTGTACTAAGGTGATTCGGTGGGTTGGTTGGTTTGACTCACCTATGGAGGCACTTATCATCAACAATGTGGAATACTCAAAAATCCTAGGGAGACTTGCTATGGTATCATCATCATTACTACTAGGAAAAACATCAGTGACGTCAAAGGTGTAATTATCGAGTGGGATACCTAAGAAAATGGGTGGTATAGGAGTGGTTGTTGTTACTTGAGGAGAGGACCTCGCTACTCTTCTAGGAGTACCTTTGTGACATATGGTTATATCAGAGGAGTATACCCAAGGCCAAGATTCTACATTCTTCTTTCTTCAATGATGGGCTCCAGCCGTCCATCACTGTTTCTTCCCAGGCTCTCATTCTTGTTATAGCCCATACCAATCATCATTTGAAGTCCTTTGCTAGTTTCATCAATGGGTAGGTTGGGAGTGGGTATTTCATCTTGTTATAGTGTGTTGGTGATGTCCTCTTCATCCGCATTCTCCCGATTGAGATCCCCCCAATGGTGGAATCCAAAGGGTTCTGCTCTAATAGTGTGGACAAGTGTTTGGACTGGCTGGGGTTGTCCACGTGACCTAGGAGATTGTGGTAACTCTCCTACAACAAAAGCATTTCTTTTCATTCCGTAATCACCGCATCCATTATCCTGGATCATGTTCTTAATCTAGGATATGTCAGGGATGGCGGGTGTCTCTGTCGTAGAAGTGGAGGCGAGATTGGCTAGGTCTATGTATGAAGTAGATGGTCCTTCATCATTTTTGGGTACTTGGGGGATCTTATAAAACTTGGCTTCCAAGTTTTTGCAATAGGCAAAGGGTTCGAGATCCCCATATATAGTGACCTCCTCATTCTGATGTGAGAACTTGATACATTGGTGGTAAGTCGAGGCCACTGCTTTCATTTCATGTATCCACGAGCATCCCAGGAGGATGTTGTATGGTAGGTTGAGGTCGAGGACCTGACAGGTGGTTTCCATAGTTGTCGGCCCCACTTGGATGGGGATTTTGATAGTGCCTTGAGACACTCTTTCTTAGTCATCATATGCCCTTATTGTGATTCTTTTGTTTTTATTGATGGAATCCTCAATGAATCCCAATTTATTTATGAGTTTTAGAGAATGAATATTAAGGCTTGCACCTCCATCTACCAAGACTTGTTTGAATTTATTTTTGTGGATTAGGACTTGGAGGCAGAGTGAATGGCTATGAGATGGTTGTGGAGGGAAATCTTGATCTGAAAATGTGATGAAATTTGGGGTAATGATGTTACCCACCATAGCCTGAAATTGCTCTATGTCAAGGGTGGCGGCAATGATAGACACAACTAGTGCTTCATCAAGGATCTTCCTATGGGCCGTGGAGATTTTTAATAGTTCCATGATGGAGATTTGGGCAGGTGTCCTTTTCAACTGGTTAATAACATTATAATCATAAGGGATGGCCTTTTTGTTAGAAATGGGGGTCTTAGTAGGTGCCCCAATGATGGTAGCCTTTCCACCTCGTGTGGTGCCTCCATAGTCATTGTTGGCTCCCTTGATATTTATGACGGTGACCATTTCGTGGATGCATCCAACTATTTCTTTGTATACTAGATTAGCACTAGCATACTTTTTCATGCCCTTATTATTCCCTTGGTTATGATTCGGTATCGGATTTGTGTATATTTTCAAGTCTTGGTTTCCGGTCGGTTGCTCGATGTTGATGACCTTATCCTCAATGAGGTCTTGGATGATGTTTTTGAGTCTCATGAAATTGATGGTGGCGTGTCCTTTGACTTTGTGAAAGTCACAAAAGAGGCTCTCATTATACCACGGAGGCTTGGTCATAGGTTCCTTGTACTGCTTGGAGTTAGAGAATTTGATTGGGTTCTCCTTGACCAACTTTTTCATTATGGACTCAATCGATTCACCAAGAGCTGTGAATTTCCTCTTGGGAGGATATTTGTTGTGGGGAGGTGGTCCTCCTTGATTTCCAACATTATTGATTTGATTGGTGGAAGATGGTTATGGTTGTGCTACTACCGCATTAGTCTGCACATTGTTGTGATTATGATTTTGCGATTGATGATGGTTTTGGGTATTCTTGTTAGGGGCATTGATGACCACTTTAGCATCGACCACGCCATCATTCATGATATTCTTATTCCTCAACCATGTTCGAGTTTTATCATTGTATTTGTTAGATGGGCGGTTATCCTACGACGGGGTGAATTTTGGTGTGCCTCCTCATGCAGTAAGAGCTCTTTCGATGTTGAGCGCCTTTGGAATTAGTTGATCATAAGATGTGATGCACTAAATTTTTAGGTAGAATGCCAAGTTTTGATCTAGATTGGCTATGATGGTGCAAACTTATTGTTTCTCTGGCATGGTCCACTTGCTCTGATTGGCCTTGGATCACCATCTTTGCAAGAAGGATGCGAATAGCTCTCCTTTTCCCTGTTTGAGTGCAGACAGTTCTTCCAAACTAACATCCACACCCATATTGAAGGCGTAATTCTTAAGGAAAGCCTCCACAATTTCCTCGAATGTTTTAATGCCCGTGGGTAGGCAAGAAAACCATTCCATAGCTGGACCAATCAGGCTTCAGGGGAAGAGTCGCATTAGGTACGTGTCATCATAAGCGACCTCCATGCAGTGCACCTGAAATTCCCTGATGTGGTTTTCAGGGTTACCCGTTCCATTGTATTTGTCAAATTTGGGGATCTCGAATCCCTTTGGGAATGGTATCATGGTGAGACTTCTATCGAACAAATAAGGACACAAATTTCTTGGTGTCCTTGTGGTTTTTCCTGCTTGTAAGTCCAACACTTGCTGCGAAAGCAGTTTGATTTGTGTTGTAACATCTTTGCTTAGATTGAGAGGTGGGATGAATGAGTTGTGAGGTGTTGGAGGTGTTTGATGGGTGGGGAGAGTACTAGTCGGCATTTTCTTCGAGCTCGGTTGTGAGTTCAAAGCCTGATGGTATGCTTGCATTTGCTTCAACAATGCTTGTTGTTGGTCCATCTATTGATGTTCCCATGAAGCCTGCTGTTGATCAATTTGCTATTGTGCTAGTAAAGCTTGCTGTTGGTCTAGTTGTTATTGCACCAACAAAGCTTGTTGTTGGTCGAGTTGTTGTTGTGCCAACAAAGCTTGTTGTTTAGCTTGTTGCTATGCCTGAAATTCTTGTAGGGCTTGTTGGTAGGCTTGTAGATGGATTGCTTGCAATTGCGCTTGGTACTGTGCTTGTGTTTGTTGTTGGGCTAGAGCTTGAGCTTGTGCTTGAGCTTGCACATGGGCTTGTGCTTGGGCTTGTGCTTATGCTTGTGCTTGGGCTTGTGATTGAGCTTGGACTTGTGCTTATGCTTGCACTTGAGCTTGTGCTTGTTGCTTTTGCTAGAGTACTCTCTATTGGTTTTCCTTTTGAAGGGTTTGGATCAGCGTGGTGAATGAGTTTGTCATATTGGCTTTTGGTGGGATTGGTGGTGGAACAAGAATCATGCCAACTGTTGTGACGGGTGGAGGGATTGTGGTGGTGATTGGGATTTGGGTTGCTAGAGGGGTGGTTGATATGATTGGTCCTTGAGATGGTATGCTTTGGGATGTTTGAGGACCAATTATGGTGGTGGCTTGTATGGTTTCCACTTGTTGTTGAGATGATGTGGGAAAGAAGAGGGAATTGGGCGTGATGTTTAGATTGCTAGGTTTCGAGAAACCATCAATGTTGATAGGAGGAAAACCCAACCCAAGAGGTGATGTGGTGGTAAATGAAAATGGGGGAAGGGATGGAATGTTACCCTAAAAAAAAGAATTTGCAACGCCAGTTGTTTCAAACAAGCTTCCTTCTTCAAGTGGTAGAGAAGTTTGTATGTTTGATTAATAGGCTGGTGTTGCACGAAATGAAGATGAGCCAACGTGGTTATGGAAGGTGAGCATGACATATGGGTGGGATGGATTTTCTGGAACAGACGTAACCGACGTGGTGGTGATGGCTGCCTCTTTATTAGCCACAAGGTGATGCCTTTGTAATTCTTGAAACATGGCATTCCCCTTGTTCAAATTCGACGAGGTGGGATGTATTTATTGGTTGACATTTGACATTGGGGATGCACTTGGAATAGACACATCTATACTAGTGCTTGCGTCAAGGTCCGGAGGGAATTGGACCCCTCCTTTTGCTAGCGTATTTAGGTATTTGAACATAGCACTAACAATTTTGTGGTTCTCTAGATTTTGAACCACCTTCATGATTTTGGATTGTGTCATCCCCATGTCCTTGTTCGTGATGTCCTCTTGATGACTCTCCTCTTGAGGATTTTGTGATGATGAGGGAGACTTGCTTGGGCGATTGTTGGATCCTACTAGGTTTACTTTAGGGTTTAACTAGCTCATGTCCATAGAAGTTGGTATTTCTCTAATATTCTCCATGTCCTTCTTGTATTGAGACCTTGTTTGGACCATAAAAAATAGTGATTTGTTTGATCCTAACCTTTTAGGCCCAAAATAGAAGAACTAGGGAAGCTAAAAGATCAAAGATGGTGGTAATGGTGATGGGTTAAATAGATGGGATGAGTGAGTGAAAATTTTTTTGAAGAACTTTTGAAGGTATATGCTAAACTTGTAAGGGATTTTGAATTGATTGTGATAATTTTGACTAGATGCATTAAGTCAAACAGGATTGTTGTGAAGTTGTATTTCCTATGAAGTTACGTTGTCCTAGGGGAACTTGCAGAAATGGATGAATTGGATAAGTGTGTTAAGCCAGTGTATTTTTGAACTAATAGACTTTAGGAAGTTGTGTTATCCTAAAGAAAAATTTGTCCAATGGTTGAGACTATTTTGGCTAGGTGTGTTAAGCCAAGATAGGGGATGTTTATATAGCCCTCTAAGTTTAGCGTGATGATTGTTTCTAGAGTTCACAAAAAGGTTTGATGATGAAATGGGATTTGGTTGATGGAGGAATGAATGAGAATGACAACTTTGATCTTTAACCTAGACACGACTCTCTCTACAGAACCTCAGTATTGAAGAACATGCTAGACTTCCTATGGGAGAAAAGAAAACCTTTCAAAAAGTTTGGGATTTTGTTGACAATAAAATGCATACAATGCTAGATTGTTCTTTGAGGCTTTTTTGTAAAAGTTTTATACAAGTCTCTCTCTTACTTCAAAGAGCATCTCAAGGCATTGCTCACAGACTTTTAGACTAATTTTCTTGAACTTTGGCTTTGGGATTTTGACCTTGCGGGAAATCATTGGAAACAACACACATGAAGTTCAATTTGTCTCTTTATCTTGGTTTAATGAAATTCTTTTTTATCCAAGACACTTGCTTTCTTAGGTTTCAAACTATATGTCTAGTGTCCCACTTTCTTTCTCATCCCACAAGGTCCATTGTGTGGAAATCAAGGAAAATAGGGAAAAAGTTCCTTATGTTTATCCTTGTTGAAAACAAATGACGGTAGAATTTGTGCACTTAGAAACCTCTAGGAATATGATCCCTAGGGAAAGCAAGAGTTCCCAAATTCATCAAGAAGTATTTGTTTCCCACAAGGTGTTTAAAATTTGAAGGTCTTTATGAATGTTTGTTTTTCAAATGTTTTCAAGATCAAGCAATGTATTTCTTCCAAGCACTTTTTCACTCCTAGAACGATGAGGCAATATCTTGTTGGTTTCCCACTTGGATAAATCTAGCTGTGCATATCTTGTACAAATGGATAAATGCTTGACCACACTAGCTCCCCTCCATGACACTCACTTATTTGGGTCAGCCAAGCATTAGTACCCATGAATCTCCCATGGCATACTTTCTATTTCCACAACAAGACCGCATGTATAATGTGGGGTGGCTTCAAAGGACATGACCTTTTGCACCAACAAGATAGACAAGGTTTTGACCTTTTTCTAAACAAAGGGTTCTAATTCGGGCATTCCGTTCGTGGGGGATTATCCAACATCGACGAGAGTCCATTGTTGTCCATCTCATCGGAATAATCCTCATGATTCTTGAACTTTCCTCAAGAATCCACACTTATATACCAGTTGGAAGTCGCTTGGCTTTAGCGTGTTCTCAGTTGGGTCATTCCCTTGGGTGGTTACTTTTTCCCACAAGGAAGGCCCTCTAAGATAAACAAAAGCGAGCTAACATATCCCATCGTTTACACAACCTTTGTTGAAAAACAAAGGGGAAAACCTCTGCAATATGTCATACTCACACTCACATGTTTTGTTCAATTTTTAAGTGCCCTAATTGAAATGTGGAGGCAATCCTTTTAAAAACCTAATATTACCAAAATGTTTATGATTCTCAAGGTCACAATGAAGCATGAGAGAAGTGCATACACATTTTAGATAATATTAATTTGTAAAATAGATTGCAAAACATGGAAAACATTTGTTCATTTTAAACCTCAAAGCAATGATGACTTATTTCTAAGCACCAAATGAAGTGTTAGTTTTCCTTGTTCAATTGTTACCTTTTAAACAAAATCTATTGTGTTTGCCTAAAGTTCTTTTTAGCCCCTTGGCAACTATTGAAAAGAAATTTGATTTTGTTAATTTTAGAACCCAAAGTAAAACTAGTGTCCTAAAATCAAAGAACTTATCAAATCCTTTATAGAGTGTTAAAAAACACTTTTGTGTTTAAAAACACTTTGTAGAAAAATAAGCATGGTGCCATATAAAAGAAAATTTTGTTTGTTCTTTTTAAACCCAAAGTAAAATTAGTTTTCCTAAGGTCAAAGATTTCTAACAAGTTTTCTTAAGGAGTGTTAAAGAAAACTTTTAGTGTTTAGGAACACTTTGGTTTTGTGAACATGGTATCATGATGGACTTCTTTCTTTGATTTTCCTCTTCTCCAACCTACAAAATGACAGAAAACCAGAGAGCAATAATACAACAAATGAAGTTAATGCTAAAAAGTTCAAAAACGTATTCAAATTTAAAAATAGACTGTTCCCCGCGGTGGAGTTTAGCAGGTGCAATGTTGTTTAGCGGGTTCAGTGTTGTTTAGAAAATAGGCGGTGCCATAAAGTGTCGTGTGGTCAACTGTATGTGGTGCTCTGTAGAAACAAAGATTGTGGGTTCGGTGGACTTTGGCATGCGGTGGAGTTTGGAAGCGGTGAAAGTTGGAAAATTTTCAAATATCAAAGGCGGGAAGCAATGGCAATGCTATATGGTACCATGGGTTTCTAGGGGTGCGATGCAATACAAGGCCGCATATTAGTCAGTGGTGAAATACAGGACTGCATGAACTACCCGCGGTGCAGTTTCCTGTATGTGAGAAAAAAACATGAAAAAAACCACAAAATTTTGAAGAAAAACATGATAAATCTTGAGACTGCCCTCCTTCTAGCACCAAAATGTGAACCCCTAAACCTACAAATGCACAAAGACGACAAAAATTGTTAGTGTTAGATCAAAATGCATGCAAATATGAGAGATTCCCCATAAAATCCACCTATTTAAACTAGTATTAGGAAATGAAGAACAAAACTTAAATAATATCAAAGTAAATCCTAATCTAGTCAATAGAATGATGATCTTATGGGGTAATTGGTGCCAATGATGTGTTGCAATTGGCCCTTTCCCAATTCCTAAGTAGCAATGATGTATGTATCTTGAAATGGTCAAATCTCCAAAGAGATTTGAGCATAACCTTGGTGCAAATGTAAAAATATGAGGAATGTATGGATGAAATGAGAAAAATTTGTTCTCAATTGTAGAGAGTAACTTTGCATATGAATTGTGGATGAAGATTGAGGAGAAGAGTCTCCAATTTATAGACTTCTATTTGGAAGAAGTGAGCAAGATTAAGCAATGTGGGACAAAAGATAATCCAATGGCATTGTTCCACTTGTCCACATGTGATTGGATGAGGAATGAGCACATTTTCGCCAATGTGCATGATAAATGCATAAATTTGAATTTGAAATGGTGAGTTGACTTGTTGAAGGGGGAAGAGAAGTGAAGTTAATGTCACTTGGCTCAAGGTCAAGGACATGTAAGAGGCATTGAATGCCTTGTTGGAAGGACCAAGACCACTTAGCCTTTTTAAATTCAAATGAGGGAATATTCCCTTTTTGATGCTTTGTGAGGGAAAATAGATGAATTAATAAATCAAAGTATTTGATTTATTGTGCAACTTGCATTCTCTAGAGAATTTTAGTGAGAGGGATTAAGTTAATCATGGATTTGATTAATTTAATGACGAATTAGGTGATGTGACAATTTTAGACTTAGATTTATGAATTAATTTAAGTCAAGAATTGAGAGGAAATGATTTATCAAATGAATGATTTGATTTATTTAATCAAGAAGGAATATGTTAGATTAAATGAAATAAGGTTTAATTTATTTTATTTAATAAGAAGACTTTAGAGATTCTAATTAAATAAAATTATATATTTAATTAAACAGGGATGCAATGGTTAATTAAATTAATTGATTAATTTAATCATTGAAAGAGGAAGACTTACTCCAATAAATAGTGATTTACTGAATTAAAAGATAGAAATTAATGAAATCATGAGAATGTGAGGAAGCGTTGTTAGTAGTCAGGATCAGGCGTGCCAAAACAAACTTGTACATTTTCCATGTCTACAGAATAAAATCTTAATGTAGAGATTCAAGGTGTCACCCCTCTGGTACACTCTGAAGAGGAAAGAGATAAAAAAGAAAGAAGATGAAAAAAAGATGAAAAGGAAGAAGAAAAGGAAGAAGAAAGGGTAGAAGAATAAAAGGTGGAAGAAAAGAGAGAAGAGGAAGAGATAGTTGAGGAAGAATATAGAAATGAGAAATTAGATGAGATTTCTAGAAAGAATGAAGAAGGAACTCAGTAGGTTGTGGAATCAAAAAATTCTACCATTGAATCTTCCTCCAATAATGATATCTTGAAAGGCTTGCTATCTAAGGAGATTAGATTCCAACTAGTAATTCCTCTGAAACTCTTGTAGGTTCCTATCAACCAAGGATGTGTGGACCTAGATAAGATTTAACCTATTCTTAAAATGCTATTAGGTGATATATTTCATGCATCCAACAAAAGATAAATTCTATAAATGCACCAAAAGTGAACTAATCTCATTGAAGATATCATCAAGGCTTTGTATGAAATTACACTTGGTACATCTATGGATACATCTATCACTTCAATTGTGAATCTAGATCTTCTCTTGGACTCCTTCAAGGAGCACGCCACCAGACTTGTTGAGAGAACAAAACAAGATGTTGAAGAGAAATTGATTGAGAAAAGGCTATTGATCCTCCATGAAAAATATGCTATGGCCCACTCCAATATAGAAAAGAGCCTTGAATCTGTAAAGGGTTATGAATCCGAAGCTAATTCTATGTTTTCTCATTGCATAATATGACCTGATGTAATAAAAGAAAAATATATTATGGACTCAATTGAGTCCCATTTGACTATTGTTTCCAATACTTACAACATTTCCAAGGACATAAAAATCAACTTGGAATGCCATCTTTGTGCATAGAGAAAAATAAATTCATGCTATAGAAGTAGATAGAAGGGATATTCAAAAAATTTGGTTTGCTTGGTGACAATGTAAGAATGGAGTACACTCCAGTAGCCAAACCTTTGGCTAATGGTCAAATTTTGAACAATATCAATTTGACCCTAGATACTCTGGATGAGGTAGAAGAAAGTTTTATTGCATTGGAATATCTAAAAAAAATGTTAATATCTACTAAACAGACTTGGGAGGGAAAAGACACTTGGCAAGGTATTCTTTAGGAGCTTCAAAGTGCTCCCTCCTCTGAATAAACATTTTTTCATTTTCACATTTCTTTGGGTTCAACTTCTTAGGGGGAGTTCAGTATTTTTGTTCCAGGCCATGCGTAAATATTCTTGTTCATTTTTTTGGAGGGTCTCCCTTTGTCCTTGATGTCAAAGAGGGAGAGAGGAAAAGAAATGGAGTATGCTTTGTACATAGGAATTATATAAATTCTTTTAGCACATGTTGCCATCAATGAAAAAGGGGGAGATTGTTGGAAGTGTAAGTGTGAATAAGGTGGAAAGCACTAAAACACTTCTTAATACGACATTATATCAAAGATAAATCAAATTGAACTAATTCAAAACAATAATCTACTGAAAACATCATATTGTGCTCTATCTCTAAAGATTTATTAAATCACCGTGGGTCTCAGATCATGTAAGCAATGTGACTATTAAAATGACTATTTGAAGAATGAGAGGGATGCTAAATACATGAAAATAATCCTATATGATGATTTCTAAATGATTAAAAGAAACTAAATTAATCTTGACATGAAAAGTGACAAATGAAGCTACAGGAGGCAACCATGATATGGAAACTTGATTGCTGGATGCTTGGATGTTGAATGCTTGATGTTTGAATTCCTGTAGAGTAAGAGTGCATAAGTTAGATTCTCTGGATCCTTTCTTGGTTGAATGAGGCTATATTTATAGATTTCTTGGCTGTAGAAATGCATAGGGATGGCAAAGAGAGGCTTGGATTCAATCTAGAGGATTGAATGGTGAGAGATGGAGGAGATTGAGAGAATTTTGGAGATTGTCTTTGCTAATGAAA
This sequence comes from Sequoiadendron giganteum, assembly GCA_007115665.2. Lineage (NCBI taxonomy): Eukaryota > Viridiplantae > Streptophyta > Pinopsida > Cupressales > Cupressaceae > Sequoiadendron > Sequoiadendron giganteum. The sequence continues at coordinate 101,183,740 of CM021106.1, forward strand.
ACGCTAGGCAAGAGAAAAGGAAAGATTGATGGAGGAGAATTGAGAGATAAATTTGCAATTTGTCTCCAATTCTTCCTGTGAAGTTTCAATCAATTAATTTGATATTATTTTAGACATAAATTAGACATAGGATATCTAATTTGATTTTGAGGAAATATAGATGGAATATTCCTTATGCCTTTATTTAAATATTTTTTATTTATTTTTAATTAGCAAAAGGGGGATAAATAATTTAATAAAATGGACTATAGAAGTTGTTTATTAAATTAAACAGAAGAATAATGGCAATTAATCAATAAAGCATTTGATCTTTATTTAAGTAATTTAAAGATTGATGTGATAGAATAAAATAGGGAAATGATAATTAAATCAAACAAAGTATTTAATTTTTTTTATTTAATTAAGATGAGATAATAGAATTTAGAAGAATGAAATGTGAACTATATAAATAAATATTTCTATTTATTCAAATAGTAGAAGAAATTAGGATAATTAATTAAATAATTTGTATTTAATTAATCGAATTCTCTAGACCATTTTTAGGTGTATAAATTTTGCCCCTCTTCGAAGTGATGTGTTTATACATTGCTTCGAAGAAAATTTTGCTACTACTGCCAGGATCGATGATAAAAAAACATTCAGTGTGCCCCAGGCATGCCCTAGATATTGATTTTCAGATGATTGTAGATAATATGCCCCCTCAGGAGATAAATTAATGGTGTGATGATATTTAAGAATTTTCAAATTTTCATGATAATTTGATGATTTGATGATAATTTGATGAAGATTTGATGAAAAAATAATTTATATCCCGACAATGATGAAGAAAATATAACCTGTAGATGAATTTCAATTAATTCCACAAATAAAACTAATCAAAATATAATAAAACCCACCAAAAGCCCCTTTTCAAAAGTTATATAAAGTCCAAAAGGTCATTTTCAGAGTCATTTGCACCCTTTTGACTTTCAAACTTCAGTGAGAGAGACATTTCAACTAGCTAGAGCAAGATTCCAGTCTCTTACCACACACATCATTTCGAGTGCGTTCGACATGACCAGCGACCGACTACATAAGAACCTCCGATATGTACCCATAATCCTCCTCATTTTTTGTGCAATTTTTTTTATGCTTTTTAATGCTTTTTGAATTTTTTACATAGTTTAGCGCACCCAAGTCATGTTGTAGTGCTTTGCACTCCGGTGTAGTGCTTCCATTAGGTATTTTAGCACTTCAAAATTTAGCACTTGCATTATTTTCTCTAGCGCTTTCATAGAATAATGTAGCGCTTTCATGATTTAGCGCTTAGGTAGTTAGAATTAGCGCATCGATGCTAGATTTTATGCCTAGAATGTTCTAGCACTTTAATCTTGTAAATTAGTGCATCTATGATCTATTTTAGCACTTTGATTAAAGTAGTGCTTTGACAAACTATTTTAGCGCATCGATGCGGTAAAACAATGCTTAGGGTAAAGTAGCACTTCAGATGCTTGTTATAGCACTTCAAATAATATAGTGCTTTGGGTGGCTATTTTTGTGAATCCAATTGATAAAGTAGCGCTTTTGAGTTTTAGCACTTTGGATGCCTGTTTTTAGTGCATCCATGCTAGAATTGTAGATTTTGACTTAGTTACCCTTGATTTCGTCAATTCTGATCATGTCCATTCTTCCGATTGGTGTGATTGATAATCCAAATTCCCGATGTTGGATTATGTTTGATTAAAATAAGACTTACTCTCATGATATGTGAGAAGAAATCCTATCTATGATGATCCTCATGATAGGTGAGGAAATGATTCAATATCTGATAAATCTCATGATAGGCGAGATTAGATAATGTTTGATGAACCTCATGATAGGTGAGGTTTGTTGATGTTCATTCATGAATTTTGATAAAAAATTCATACCAATTCTTTTATTAGACTTTATAGTAGAATGACTTTTGATTTTCTTGACATAGTGCACTGGTTGTAGATTTTCTCATTGTGATAGGAGGATCTGGGTACTCTCCAGATGTGAGAGCAGTTTCCTTGGATGACTAATTTGATACCTCATCTGACTCCATATGAGATTCAGATTATAGGTCGATGTAGCCTTGCTAGTTTACTTGGCATGCCCTCGATTAGGATTAATCGGGGTCTCCTTACCGCTTTGGCTAAGAGATGGCATAGTGACCATAACACTTTCCATCTACCCACTAGTGAGATGATGGTCACAACTGAGAATGTGTGGTGGATTTTGTGGATTACATTCATGGGCTAGATTGTGGTTTATGATTCTCATGAGGCTAGTGGCAGAGATGCTCTCCATAGAGTGTTTCAAGATCAACACATTATAGGTCCGAGTGTCCAATGGAGGATGATTACCGATGCATACGCTTCACTATCAGTAGTGCTTGTTGGATTCATTGGAGGTTTCCTTTGCCTTGATTGCAGTCAAAGGGATTCTCTATGGGTTGGGGCCAGATCTTAGAGAGAATGATCATGCATGGTACGAAATACGCATGCGTGATGTGCATGCTGGAACATCTCTACCATGACCTTCATTGAGTGGTATACCTTGGGGCACAAAGTTTATTAGTAGGGATGACCCTGTTACAGGTGTGGGCATGGGAGAATTTTTCCATTGGTCAGCCATTTCCAGTTATGGACAGACTAGTAGGTGGAATTAATGTCTTTTGATATAGAGGTCAGCTTACCCAGGCTTGGATGGGTAAGTTGGAGCATTGGAGATGAGTTTTTGATGACACAAAGAGCATCGTATGGTGGCCAGATCTAGACTGTGAGAAGTGGGATGAGGACGATACAGTGCTTGGTTATCTCTATGATTCCATGTACCTGATTGGCCAGACACCCTTCGATTTGGAGATATTTTTTCTATGATGAGTGTATAGGTAGTATGGCATTGTATAGTGTATGGATTAGGGGGTAGCCCACTATGCCAAGCGATAGAGTGATGTAGTGGATTGGGGGACTTGTCTATCATATGATGCCATAGTAGAGGGATACAGGGCTTTGCAGCCATCAGCTTGGGACATATGCAAAGACATTGCGGAGGTAGTAGTGACAGAGGAGTACACTACATTTTTGGATTTGACTCCACATCCTCGCATCACAATTCCCGATGAGCCAACACCATTACTTGTAGAGGAGGATGCAGCCGAGGGTTCTATGGATAGTGGGGGTGATACTCCATCAGGAAGTAGTACAGAGAGTTGTAGTGATGACAGCAATAGTGGGGATGATAGTGATGGTGGCGATGGAGGTGGTAGAGGGGATGGACTGGTCAGTGTTGGTCCCTCATCTAGTAGGCCTCGCAAGAGGCGAGTAGTGGCAGTGCCATCAGTTGACCACCAGAGATAGATTGCAGGTCTCTAGATACAAGTATAGATGCTATAGGGATAGTTGGTATAGGCATGGGGTTTGCTAGTTTAGATGCAGACTCAGATGCAGGCTCAGTCTCAAGCCCATGCTCAGGCTTTAGCTCAGGTACAGGGACAGTTGGCCATCATTCAAACATAGGTTGCCACATTCACAGTCAAGCGAGAGAGTGCCCAAATTTTTTTTGAGAGGGTATAGGAGACAACCGAGACCTTACAGAGAGTGGTCGATGTTACCTTGGTGGCTGATTATATGAGAGAGGTTTAGCAGGCTTGCCAAGAGGTAGAGTTCTACAGGGGGAGATATCATGATGTAGTGCCTATTGACCATAGAGTTAGCTATGCCCCGTTGAGGTCCGGTTAAACTCAAACCTAGATAGTTAGTGAGGGTGTGACACAACCTCCTCAAGGAGATCCTAGAGATCCTGGTCCTTCTGGGGGTGGTGGTGGTACTGGTCCTATTAGGCCCGCACATTCTGGCAATAGCAGATCATAGATGCTATTTTGATTTTGAGATACTCCTTTTGAGACATGATGTATACTACGTTTTAGCTCATTTTTGATGATGTATCTTTATTTCAAACTTCATTGTATACTTGACATTTATGATATATATATGAGATGCAGTTGATTTGATCTTTATGATGGTTTATGATTTCTATGTGATGGATGCATTTATTTTTTGATGATGTATCATGTGATGATGTATATGAATGCTTTTATTTCAATGTGATGATGGTATGATAAATGTTTTTAATTTATGTAATGATTCTATGATGAATTGTTTGTGATATTTATATGATGTGATGATAAAAATGATGATGTATAGATAATAAATGATATGACATGATAATGAATGATAATAATGGATGTATAGATAATATAATGATGATAATGTCATGACTTGCATTTATTTATGATAAAATGTATGGGTGTATGGATGTATGGATAATAATGATGTATTTGATCAAATGTACCTAATAATAGTGTAATGAATGTGATGATGTAATGCACATGATATTTATTGTGATGTGATGGATGCATAATGATGTATTTAATCATATGCTAATAATGCAATGTAATGATATGGATGAAAAATGATGTATTTATTGAAAAATGATAATAATGATGATAAATGCATAAGTATTTGATGTTAAAATGTATGAATGATGAATGATGAAAACTTAATGACGAAATGATGACTTCTATATGTTTTTGATGATTTTTGGATTTATGTCAAGTATAATCAGTCATATTTGTAGATAAGATAATCATTGATTAGAATCCTTAATGTAACAAATATTCTGCAGATAATGAATTTATTATGAATGCAATATAATTTTATCATGCAACTATATGCAACCATTGCCATTTTAACAATATTTTTGTGCTTGGTATCGTCATAGAGATTTTATTCAATGTTGAAAGTGAGTACAAGCATCAATGGTATGTGTTAGACCAATGACGACCTGAGTACTACTTTCATGATTTTTGATATTGCAAGCAAACACAAGCATATAGGTATAATTCAACCGAGATGACCTAAGCATTCATTACATAAATGAGCAGAGATTAATCATTTTAGTGTGTGAATTCTAAAATGTCATTGGTGATACATTTGCATAGTACATCCCTCGACAATTCACACATTTATATGATTAACTTATAGGCAGGAGACAAATAAAAATATCATTATTTTTCCTTGTTTCTCTAGTGCAATACATCATCGAGTTACTCCAAAGAAATGATAATCAAAAAGTACAATTTATCCATTTTTTACTTAGAGTGTTTCAATCATTATTCAGATTTTAGATCATCCATCTTGATTTTGACATGTTTTTTTGGATTTTTGAGATTTTGACCAAAGACCTAACCTACTAACCTATCCTAGGGGTCTTGGGGGCTGATCAAAGATTAGCCTTGCCTACGTTACACATGTAGAGACCACATAGTTTGACTGACATAGACCTATGTTTATTGGATTTTTCTTTTTCAAACTGACTTTTTGACATGTTTTTTTTTGGATTTTCGATATGATACAAATGTTTGATGCCCCTCTGATGGTGATTGATGTTTCATTTTGATCTTTTTTTTTGTTTTCACTATGATACTGTTGTTTTCCCTTTTGGTGAAATCGATGTTTTTGTCGCCTCTAGTGATATCCAGATGTTGCCCCCAAGCTTTGGAGTGAGACTTAACTATGTGAAAATGATTTTGATATGGATGCAATGATGGCAAGACTAATGAAATGATTATGGAATGGTAATGACTACCAGATTAAGGATCCCAATATGTATCAAAATAGATAGGAAAGCTGATCTTAGAATCACATGAGTATGTGCAGGATCATCATGGAAAAAACATGCCCTTAAGTGGCAATAAAAAGACAGAAAATCTGAGTTAGAAAACTTGACGTAAAAATTTGAATAAGCTATCTATATTATTTCCAAAAAATGTAAAAATAGAATCTATATAAAATTGAATGTAGTTTCTAAACTACTAGACCTATATTAAAAAAAAAAAATCTATTTGGTGAAAATTTGAAATTTCAATGCAGTAGTATTTAAATTTCAGGGTAAAAATAAAAAGTAGATGTATGTATGACCACCCTAACCACAATAAAATGATAATATTTCTTTATAATATTTTAGATAGAAGTAGAGGAATCATGTCTTGATGTGATGCATATTTTTTTATAATTTTTTTCCAAGTAAATAATTAATTATGAATTTTTTATTACAATTTTTAAAAAAATATAAATATCATCTATCTAACCACCTTAACTTGGTCAAAAATTCATGAAATTCATTTTTTTTTTTTAATCGCATAGTATGTGAAGCATAGAATGTGACACATCTTTCAGATTCAAAAAATTTGATACCATTTGAAAGTTCTAGATGTTTTTCAATCAGCCTATCAATCAGAACTTTATTCATAATTCTAATAGAAAATGATTAATAATTATTTATTAAATTCAAAGTAAAGCATAATTTATATTGGTGGAAAGCTAAGAATCTCCTCTAAAAACCCTTTTCGTTTTATCAATTTTGGGTTTAAAAAAAGTCATCAGCCACATGGGCCATCATATGGCTTACATATCGCCACTTTTTGGCCCATCATGGTCTTGCACATACCCACATAAGACGCCTATTTCTAGGTTTTCACCTTATTTTTCGATTACACTCTTTGTTTTGTTTATTTTCCTCACTTTTCTCTTTTTCTTTCTTTTTGTATTTTGTATTTTGTTTTGTATTTTCTGTTGCCAAGATGCCTGTTTGCCAAGTTTTCATCAAGGAAACCATTTTTAGAAGTTTGACCCATGCATTAGGAGATTCAAGTATAGAACTTTCTTAGATGGATACTGTTGATAGGTTCATAAAAAAAATCCCCTTCTGATGTTGATAGTTGATATGCCCCTAATCCATACACTGATAAAACGACAAAAGGACCAAGCCAGTTAGGCTCAAATTTCCCTTTCTTCTCCCTGTCCTGCTGATTCCTAGGGTTCTCCTTTAGAACCAAATCACCAACCTGAAAGACCCTCGATTTTACCTTGTGATTCTAACTCCTTGAAATTATTTGTTGATAGGTCATTAGATGATTCACAACTTGTTGACGATGCTCATCAAACAACTTCAGTTCTTGCACCCTAGATACCCTATAGTCTTCATCTGAAATGATTCCTCTGAGTGATACTCGAAGGGATGGAATATCTACTTCGATGGGAAATATGGCCTCTGATCCATATACCAAGGCATATGGTGTAGCTCATTTTCTTGTTCTGATACTTGTTCTGTATTCCCATAGTGCAGGATTGAGTTGAACATGCCAATCACATCCAACATCATTAACCGTCTTTTTGAGAATTTTTAGAATTGTTTTGTTTGAGGCCTTTGCTTGGCCATTTCCTTGAGGATAGTACGGTGTTGAAAAATGATGTTGGATATGGAACTTTTCACATAGTTATTGGACATCTTGATTTTTGAAAGGTTGTCCATTATCAGTGATAAGGGATTGAGGGATTCCATATCGAAAGATGATGTAGTTCAAGATGAACGAGGAGATCTGCTTCCTAGTGATGGTTGTAAGAGGCATTTATTCTATCCATTTTGTGAAATATTCTGTAGTTGTGATAATGAACTTGTGTCCATTGGATGAAGAGGGATGTATCTTTCCTACAAGATCTAGTCCCCATTGACAAAAGGGCCATGTTGATGTAAAGGGATGTAGTTCCTGAGCTGGTGCGTGAATTAGAATGCTGTGACTCTGACATTTTTAACATTTATTGAGAAACTGATATGATTCTTTCTCCATGCATGGCCAGTAATATCCCAAATGGGGGAGTTTATTAGCTAGATTTATCCCACTCGAATGAGTGCCACAAATACCCTCATGAACTTCTTGTAGGGCCATTTCAGATTCGTCATGTTCTAGACATTAGAGAAAGTTACCATCAAGACCTCGATGATAAAGAATGTCTACAATTAAAGTATGTCAGGTGGATTGGTGTATAAAGTTTCATTTTTGGTTCCTAGAAAGATCAGGAGGAAGGACATCGTCTTTCAGGTAAGCATAGGTTTTTTCATAGATGGAGGTTTCAATGGTTTCTAGATGGCATATGGTAGTGGATTCCAATTTATTATGGGAAGGACATGATACTTGTTCTACCATTAACTCATAACAATCAAATTTCTCTAGAAATTGTAATAATGAAGCAATTGTGGCTATAGCATCTGCAACTTTGTTCTCTGCCCTTGGAATTTGATCAAAATTGATATTGACAAAGAACTATTTCTGGTCATCTATTTGTTGCTTGTAGGGCATCAACTTTTCATCTTCTATTTGATATTGTCATTCACTTGATAAATGACTAGTTGAGAGTCCCCATATACTTGTAAGTTCATGATCTTCCATTGAATTGCTATTTTAACCCCAATTATCAATGCTTCATATTATGCCACATTATTTGTACATTGAAACATCAACCTATATGATTTCAGAATGGTGTGTCCTTGGGGAGAGATGAAAAAAATCCGTGCTCCTAATCCTTGCCGTGTGTATCATCCATCAAAATATAATACCCATTGTTGTGGCATCACTGTCAAAATGTCTACATCCAGAAACTCCATTGTCATTGGTCGATCATCTAGTAGAGGAGCCGTGGCTAACTGTTCAGTGATTTCTTGACCCTTGATAGCTTTTATCTCCACATATTGAATGTCAAATTCACTTAATAGCATGACCCACTTTGCCAGTCTACCTATTAAGGAAGCCTTACTGAGTAGATATTTTAAAGGGTCAATCTTTGCTATTAGCTTGATTGTATGAGTTAGCATATAGTGTCTCAGCTGTTGAGTAGAAAACACTACCATCAAGAAAGATTTCTCTATGAAATTATACTTTATTTCATAGCCATTTATTGTTCTACTGATATAGTAGATGGTGTGTTCTTTTCCTTCATTATCCTTTTGCACTAATAGTGCCCCCAAAGAGATATTTGTTGTTGCAATGTAAAACATCAAAGGTCTTCCTTCTATTGGTGGAATGAGAATGGGTGGTGACATTAGATACTATTTTATTTGATTGAATGTTGTGTCACACCCATTATCCCATTTGAAAACCACATTTTTATGTAACAAATGATTGAACGGATGAATTTTGTTTGCCAGCTGGGAGATAAATCTCCTAATCGATTAGAGCCTTCCCTATAGTGATCTGAGTTGACTGATATTCTTAGGAGGCAACATCTCCATTATTTCATTGACTTTCACTGGATCCACTTCAATGCCCTTTTTTGAGACAATGTATCCCAACAATTTTGTTGATGTGAGCCCAAAGACACACTTCTTGGGGTTTAGCCTGACATTGAATTTTTCTAGCTATGTAAAGATTTTGCCTAGGATATGTAGATGTCCTTCCCTACTACTAGATTTTGCCAAAATTTCAGCCATGTAATCCTCCATGAAGGTGTGCATCAGATCATGAAAGATTGTTGTCATTTCTCTTTGATAGGTGGCTCCTACATTTTTTAGACCAAATGGAATGATGTTCCAGTAGAAGGTTCCCCATGGACATGTAAAATTCATCTTCTCTTGATCTTCTAGAGCTATTTTTATTTTATTGTACCCGAACAAACAATCCATGATTGACAACATGGCATGCCCTGTCGTCAAGTCCATAATGATGTCTATATTTGGTAATGGAAAATAATCCTTCGTGCATGCTTTATTTAGGTCCCTTAAATCCATACATATCCTGATGCTAATGTATGGCTTTGAAATAGGTACAATGTTTGATATCCACTTAGCATAGTCTATAGAACTTATGAATCTAGCATCCAACAATTTCTTTAGCTCTGTCTTTACCATCAATGCGATGTGGGGATGCATTTTTCTTAATTTTCGTTTGACAGGCTTGATTATTGTGGGTAAAGACAAATGATGCATGAATATTTGGATCTAAGCCTAGCATATAGAAATATGACCAAGCGAAGTTGATGCTTCTTTCCTTAAATAAATTGATGAATTCCGATCTCTCTTGATCTATCATGGATTCTGCCAGATGTAGGATTTTTTTCTTTTTCTTCAGTGTCGATGTTCACAAACTATGTTGGTTCTACTAGAACTGATGACCACTCATGATAATGTTCCAGAAGAGTGTGAAATAATCCATCCTTCGGTGCCTCAAAAAGGTTTTCACCGTTAGATGTGTTCTTTATTTTTTCTTTTTCGAGATCTAATGCTGTCATAGAATGGTTTTCACCATATGATCTATTTTCCCTATTTTCCCTTTTGCAACTGGAAGATTTGACACCCTCTTGTCAAGTCATGTTGTTATGAGTATTACAAATAGAACTTGTACCAGGTTCATTATGATATAGGAAATTTACGATGGCATTATTGTTTGCAAATTGTGGTACATTCAAAGGTTCGATAGGTTCCCAGTCAATTAGTTCAGGATTGATTAAAGGCATGAAGTCATCGAATTGAATTAGGTCGATGGAAGTAGGGGTTAGGATAAAAATATCTTCATAGTTATTATTAGGGATATCGAGATCAATGATGGTACCCTCTTCAATATCATCTAGTTCAATCAAATTTTGTTCGTCCTCACTTGAGTCATCGATATTTAGTGATCCTGCTATGAATGGTCTAGACCCAGAGCCTTGTCCCTCCTCACGTATAGGTGCATATTGTTGGATTACATCAACTTGAATATCGGTGAAAGATATATCAAAACACAAATCCCACTCATATTCATTTGAATCTGTTTCAAATTTATCTCTAATCTGAAGGATCCTTTCTACAACTTTCTTTGTCATCTCCTATTTTTGTTCCTCAGAGTATCCTAGTCCTGGCTTCTCTTTTGAATGGAGAGTGAGGGGTTGAATAGGCTCTATTATTCCATCCTTCCTCAATCCAACAGGTCCTTGTCCCTCATAACCCAATTTTTCTAGGATAGCCTTCCCTTTTCCATATTTGTCGGTGTTGATATTGACATTTTTGATACTGATATTTGATGTTGAGGGTTCCCCATCTTTGTATAGCCAATCTAGGATTTCTTTGTTGCCTGATTTGTCCTATATGGTAGTGATTTTGACAAACCTTTCTTCAAGAACTGTGATTGGTAATGATGTTTGATGTTTGATAATAGATGGTTGACCATATGTCTTAGGAGATGGCATTAACTGTGAAAGGTTAAGCGATTGCTCCATAGAATATTGCCCTGTTCCCTTATCTATCAGCTGGAATTGCTCTTGAAAATTTTGTGATAAAGAAGTTTGTGGATTTGGATTGTCTGTTGATTGAGTTTCAATAGGAATTGTTTCTTTTTCTTTATCCTTGTTCTTGACCCACTTGGTGGTGATACTTGGATGTTTTTCTTTGTTGGATGATTTTCAACTAGATGTTTCCTTGTTGTGAGGCACAAAGGTATCTTGAGAGATTCTAAGTGTGTCACAATGTTGAGGATGATTATGATTAATAGATATACTCACCTCCTATCCATTTAATGGGAACTTCAAACATTGATGATATGTTGAAGGCACGACCTACATTTCATGGATCCATGGTCACCCTAAGAGTATGTTGTATGCTAACTCTTTTTCCAATACTTGACATGCTATATGTTTCATCAATGGCCCTACTTGAATGGGTAATACAATTAAGACCTTAGACAATATTTCTTCCTCATCATATGCTTTTATAGTCATTTTCTTTCAGGCATCAATGGCATCATCAAAATACCCTAGTGCACAGATTAACTTGAGAGAGCAAATGTTCAGACTAGCTCCCCCATGTATTAACACTCTCTTGACACGATGATTGTGGATTAAGACATCGATATGGAGTGCAGTATTATGGGGATGGTTTAGTGAGACATCATCCTATTCAGAGAATGATAGACAATGTGGGATAGTAAATGTAGGATGGTGAAATCTTACACATTGATTGTGTAGATTCAGCCATTCTCATAGAATAACATAGTTCATTTACTCCAAACAAAATGCTAAAGCTAAACCAAACATGTAATAGAGCAAATGAAATACAACCTATTCTATGGTGGATTGGTGCCCTCCATGAAGATGTGAGAGAGCCCTTTCCCAATCCCTTTCTAAGCCAAATGAGATAGACAATGAGTTGCTATGAGCTCAAGTTTCCTATAGTTTAGATACCTTCAAAGTGTGTTCTAAAATGAGAGAAGATGCATTGCTTTTATAGAAGAAGTTGAGAGAAGAGAGGCCAAGTTTAGCCAATGTGGGACTAAATCCCCTCCAATAGAATGGAGACACTTGGCATGATGGGATTGGTCAAAGCTTGTGCAAGTTTTGGCCAATGTGCCCATTCAAATTTGAAAAAATGTCAATAAATGCATGTTGTTGAGGGTTTTGGGGGGAATAATCTTTGTTCAAAAAAGTCAAAGATGAGAGTTATTGAGGGAAAATAACTCTTTTTAATAAATCAATAAATTGATTTATTGATGCAAGTGGGTGGGTTAGTTAGGAGTTTAGATTTGACTCTAGTTGAGTCAAAAGCTAGAGAATGCTAATCATGATTAGAAGTTAATTAATTTAGATTAATTAACTTAGGGGATTTTAGGGATTTGATATTTGATTTTAAATCAGTTTGATTTATTAAATCAAATAAGAAGAACTTTAGGAACTTAATTAAATAATTTGATTTATTTAATTAAGCTTGATGAACCTTAGGATTAAATCAATAAATTGCTTTAATTGATTAGTAGACGAAACAAATGCATGATGTTAGTTACAGTGGAATGCATAATGTTATTTTTGGATGTCTATAGTAAAATGCCCCACCATAGCTAGGAACTAGCAAACATCTAGATTCTTTGGTACTGTAGTGGCAACTAGTGCTTGTTCTAGAACCTCCTTATGCGATGCTGATAATTTAAGGAGTTCTAGTATCGATATTTGTGCAGGAATGTTTTGTAGTTGATAGAGAATGTTATAATGAGATGGAGGTGGAACTGCATGTGTAGACCCAACTCTCTTTAACACTACATTGGACTGCCCCCTAGTCATTATATTTACTGGTTGATTTTCTTGATGGTCTTTGATCTTTAAGACGTTGATTTGATTTTCAGAGTTTTGTATGCTTGGGAGCAAATCCAAAGGGGTAGTGTTGTTGGTTTTGGGTTTGTCAATGTTATGACCAACTGTATGATCACTTTCTACTTTAGATAAACAAAGGATTGTTTTGTCATAGACATGATTGATGTTCTTACCTTTTTTGTTTTCAGAGGATGATGCTCCTTTGTCATAGTTTGACAAAGGGTCTTTGAAGGCTGAATGGTCGCTATTGTTTGGAGGTCCCTCCACATATATTTTGTTGTTGTTGATCAAATTTTGTACTGTGTGTTTCAACTCCATATAATCGTTGGTTTTGTGGCCTTTGTTATTATGGAAGTTGCAGTAATCTACATCATTCCACCATGGTGTTTTGACCGTTGGATCCCAGAATCGGGCTTCCTATGCAGTGATAAGGCCACTGGTGACTAATTCTTTCATTGTTGATTCTATCATTTGGCCCAATGGTATGAACCTATGCCGATTTGATGGTCTTTGATATGACCATGTTTTTGTGATCTCGTTACTTTGTATGACATTCAACTTGACAATTTGATCATTGTTTTAATTCTTTGAAGTAGATGCTATCAAGTTGAAAACTGGTTTGACATTATGGGAATCATTTGTTGTTTCATTGGTAGTTGTGTTTTGATTCTTTTGCTAGAATTTTGGCTTATCACTTATTGAGTATTGATTGGAGGAGTTCTTTGTGTCATTAGTTTTATCATTGAAATGCTTGATAACTCCTCTTTTGACTAGCACTTCTTCAATTTTAAGATCGTTTTCTATTGCTTTTCCAAATGTGGGAGGACATTGCAATTCAAGTCTATAACTCATTTCCTCCATCAAGTTGTCAATGAACAAATCCATCTTTTCTTCCTCAAGAATGGATCGAGGATATCTAGTGAACAATCATTGCCATCTTTGTACAAAAGACAAGAACGTCTCCCCTTTGTTTTGTTTGAGGTTATAAAGATCTTTTATTGTAACATCGTGTTGGATGTTAAATGAATACTGGGAGATGAACTTGTTGACAAGTTCCTCAAAATTCCTAATACCTAGTTGTAATTTTGAAAACCATTCCATACATGATCCTCCCGAGGTCCTTGGGAATAATCTCAATAAGTAAGTTTCCTCTTGGGAAAACTCAAGGCTCATTGTTTTGAATTCCTGGATATGATCTATTAGATCCATTCTTCCATTGTACTTGTTGTACTTTAAGAATTCACAGTGTCTAGGAAAAGGTATCAGGTCGATTGTTGTGTCGAAAGGATAAGGACAAATTTCCTATATCACATACCTTTTGGTACTCCCTTTCGTCATATCATGTATCTATTGTTGTAACATTTGTATTTCGGATGTCAAAGCAACAACTAGATCTATTTTTTGTGTGGGTTGCAGTATTTCAATCTCACTTGTTCCAGGTGCTTCCTTCAGATGATTCACATCAAAGTCCTTGGGAAGTTTAGCACCTGATTTAGCCAATGTCAAAAGATATTTCTCCATTTCTTGTTCTAAGATATTTTCCATAAATTTATGGAACTTGGGATCTTGTTGAGATATTTGAATATCCTTTGGAGTTATTTCGTTCTTATCATTTTGGTTCAGACTATTCCAAGGATTTTCCTTTGCCATTGATTGTGATGTTTTAAGTTCTTGTTCTAAGAGTCTCTGCCTTTGGAACATAGTGAAGATTGACATACAATTTTTTTCTCTTTCTTCTGAAATGTTGATCTTCTATGCTGGAAAAAATGTCAATTGAATTTTTAATAAAGTTGATTAAGATGATTGATCTTATTGATGAGACTATATTAAAAATTTGATTACTATAATTGGTTTCGTGATAAAGGATGATAGTATCCTGATGATGAAACTTCAGTGTAGTAATCGATTGTATATTTGATCTGACACTTATGATTTGTAAGATCTTGTTTCAGTTGATAAGATTGGAAATTTGTATAAAACTATTTGATTTTGGCTCCTAGACAATGATTCTGATAAAAAGAACTTTGTGTTCTAGCAAAAACTATGGATAAATGATAGACAGACTAATTGGTAAGATTTTTGAACTCTCTATTTTGAAAGCGCTAAAATAGAGTACAGAGGGGCTATTTCATAGAAGCACTAGAATAGAGTTCTGAAGTGCTGAAACAAGCGATGGAAGCGCTATCTTGACAAAAGTGCTAAAACAATGCCCGAAAGCACTGGAAAAAGTGATGAAAGTGTATCTTGACAGAAGCACTGAAACAGTGCCCGAAAGCACTGGAAAAGATAATGAAAGCGTTGTTTGTCGAAAACGCTAAAATAAAGACTGTAAGCGCTAAAACAGGGGCCGAAATCGCTGTTTTATGAAAGCGCTAAAATAGTGACCCGAAGTGCTGAAACAAGTTTTCCAGAGCTCTAAAAATAGGACTTTTACGACTCTCTATTGTAAAATTTGATTTTTCCTTGTGGCATACTCTATCATGGGTTGTGGAAAATAAGAATAACTTATGCATTGAATACAGTTGTGATGCTGTGTGAGAGCTCTCCTTTGGAAGAAGGCTCGTGAATAGAGTGGTTCTATTGCATAATCTAAAGTGTGACCCCCAACAAAATCATGATATTTGTGGATGAAGGTTCTATTTTGTAAAAATATCTTTTGATCCTGATATATAAAATGCCTTCTTCTTAAAATATCTCGATAACCAAAAGGTTTCTTGGGTTTGGTGTTCTTGATTTTTCTCTTGACAAAGATGGTGGACTTCCACTTTTGAATCATGAATTTCTTGGCCTAACTTGACTTTTTGTTTTTAGGATGATCTTTAATCTGATTTTAATGATTTTTTTTTTGTGAAAACAGAACAAGCAATTGTGAGATAATTTTTTTAAACTAAATAGATCG
Organism: Sequoiadendron giganteum; assembly: GCA_007115665.2. Classification (NCBI taxonomy): domain Eukaryota; kingdom Viridiplantae; phylum Streptophyta; class Pinopsida; order Cupressales; family Cupressaceae; genus Sequoiadendron; species Sequoiadendron giganteum. Next base: position 101,199,592 of record CM021106.1, read on the forward strand.
TGAATGTTCAAGAACCACGAATGGTCCTTATTGATTTTCACGGGTTGCTTCAAAAAATGTACATAAATCAAATAGAATCACACTTCAGGAAAAATAGGTCATCGTTATACTAACAACCCACATCTTGAATTGGGTTGACGCACACAGTCATGTTGCCCCTAGAGGGCGTTTGTGTTTTTGTCATTTCTTGGTGCGTACTCAGAGTTGGATTTATCGTCCTCTAAGCAAACAGTCCTTGGGAATTATATGGTGAGTGTCTTGGGGGAAGATTCTTCCCTCCCCTTGCACCATGAGTATGACAATGTATGGATACTGACTTGGCAGGATACTACTCTATGGTTCATAGATAGGGCTTCCATGTGGTGCGGCAATTGATAATCTCCCTCAGGAGACCTCCCAATCTTCAGAAAAACAATTTTGTAGATAGTCATCTTGCTCACTACCATCAAGTTGGACTTTCATCAACAACTTGAATTTTGATTAAAGTGGGTTGGAATCCTTGGCTTTAGGTGTTCCCACTTAGCTCGTTCACATAGGGTGAGTACTTTTTCCCACTATGACAGTCCTTCTAAAGGATTTAATTAAAGCGTAAATAGCATGAAATAAAGATGAATCTGGCACTTTGATCACCCAGTTAATGGGAGAGCATAAGCCTAATCATGAAAACAAGCACAACATATAAGTTGTTTTGTTTTAAGCTCAAAAAGACAATTTTCTAATCTATGTGAAGATTTTGCTTCACATAAATCATGTTGTTCTTTTTAACCGATATTGTAAAAGGTGCGATGAATACCCTAGGATTGATAAATTTTCTTTAAGAAAAAAAAAAAAGTGGCTACCCTAGGATTGATAAATTTTAAAAACCAGAAGTGACTATCCTAGGATTGATAAATTTTAGTCTAACTGTGAAAAAAATAAAATCTGGCCACGGTCACATCAAATTGAGACTGAATTTACAAAATCATTGAAATAGTCCACCAAAGCACTATAACTTTTACCTGATGCGTTAAACTCGAAAGCGCCAAAATTTTCCACAAAAATGCTAAATCAACTTTTCTTGAAATGGATCACCGAAGTGCCGAAACAGGTCATGCAAACACTAGAGTTGAAAGCACTGAAAGTTTTGATGGATGCGCTATAGTATCATGGAAGCGCTAAAATAGAGTGAGGAAGCACCATACGTTTCCATGGATGTGCTATAGTATTTGATGAAAGCGTTGAAACAAAACATGCCGAAAACTTGTGTGACACTTTTCAGAAAAAAATTGATAAAATTAGGGTTAAGGCCCCATGGTGGGTGCCAAATTGTAAGTGTGAATAAGGTGTAAAGCATTAAAAAACTTCTTAATACGATATTATATCAAAGAAAAATCAAATTGAACTAATTCAAAACAATAATCTACTGAAAGTGTCATATTGTTCTTTATCTCTAAAGATTTATTAGATCACTGTGGCTCTGAGACCGTGTAAGCAATGTGACTGTTAAAATGACTATCTGAAGAATGAGATGGATGCTAAATATAGGAGACTAATCCTATATGATGATTTCTAAATTATTAAAAGAAACTAAATTAATCTTGACATGAAAATTAAAAAATGAAGCTACAGGAGGCAGCCATGATATGAAAACTTGATTGTTGGATGCTTGGATGTTGAATGCTTGATGCTTGAATTCTTGCAGAGTAAGAGTGCATAAGTTAGATTCTCTGGATCCTTTCTTGGTTGAATGAGGTTGTATTTATATATTTACTCATTGTAGAAATGCACAAGGATGGCAAAGAGAGGCTTGGATTCAATCTGGAGGATTGAATGGTGAGAGATGGAGGAGATTGAGAGAATTTTGGAGATTGTCTCTACCCATGAAAACACTAGGCAAGAGAAGAGGAAATATTGATGGAGGATAATTGAGAGATAAATTTGCAACTTGTCTCCAATTCTTCCCGTGAAGTTTCAATCAATTTATTTGACATGATTTTACACATAAATTAGACATAGGATATCTAATTTGATTTTGAGGAAATATAGATGGAATATTCCTTATGCCTTTATTTAAATATTTTTGATTTATTTTAAATTATTAAAAGGGGGATAAATAATTTAATAAAACGGACTATAGGAGTTGTTTATTAAATTAAATAGAAGAATAATGGCAATTAATCAATAAAGCATTTGATCTTTATTTAATTAATTTAAAGATTGATGAGATAGAATTAAATAGTGAAATGATAATTAAATCAAACAAAGTATTTAATTTTTTTTATTTAATTAAGATGAGATAATAGAATTTAAGAAGAAATTAGGATAATTAATTAAATAATTTGTATTTAATTAATCAGATTCTCCAGACCTTTTTTAGGTGTATACAGGAAGAATGAAGAAGAACACATATCTTAATACAACTTTTTTTTGTCATTGATGTCACCATGAGATATGAGTTGCAACTATAAGTTCAAGACATGTTTATCTAGTATTCCAAACCAGTAATGCGGATTAGTCCTCTAGTATTTCGCTCTAGATTTCCCCTTTGGTGAATTTCCCCTTTGGTGATAGTTGTAACTTCAAATTTTTAGAAATGGTTTTTGGTCGATAGAAGCATGCATGGATAGGATCTCATGTGTACATGTGTTTTTGTTTGTCACCAACATCATTTGGTTGTTTACATTTTTGTTATTAGGTCTATCTTTGGTCGACCTAATAAGCAGTTGACATTAGAATGGATTAAATCTTGTTTGAGAAATCTATACCGACATGGTGTAGTGTGCTACATGTTTGAATTGTTTTTGAAAATTTTTGTAGCTGACTAAAGTGATTCTTGTGATCAATTTAGAAATATATATACAATATTTTTTGGATATTAAGGAGGATGAGTTTTAGAGGTATGCAAGTTTTAGAAAATTGTGCGTGGATGTGAAAGGAGAGAATTTTGATCTATTGGCATGTAGATTTGATGTAGAGAACATGTTACTAAACTTATTAACAACTTTATGGATGCAAAACAAAACTATCTCTCAACCCTCAAAACCCAAACTCTACCATTTTTACCATTCTTGGTTTGACTTCCTAGTAGGTCTCAAACCATGAAATTTGGGCACAATTCTCAAAACACACCTTCAACATAGAAACCAATTGGTGTTTTGGATATCCTTTATGGTCTTCAAAACCATATCCCAAAATCACATAGGGTCTCTTTGGACCAACCCTCTCAACTCGATGTTGCTACATTGATTAATTAGCGAGTTAGGATAATTTAACAAAGAAAGTGCCTCTTAAAATTTCCCTTTCACTCTAAATTCAATTGAAAGTCCTTCATCAGAACTAAAAACACCTAAAATCCACATCCTTTGACAAGAGGAACTCTCACTCAACCCACCTTTTCCAAAACCCTCATGTTTAGGAAAAACTAGGAGGGATTATTGAACAACTACTTTCCCAAACAATTGGAACCTTAAAAATGCATCAAGAACCTTTATAAATACCTATAAATTCTTTAAAAACCATCAAATTATGCTTTCCCAATAGATTCACAAAATTCCCACTCTCAAACCTCTCAATTTCACCCAAAAATGTACTATTTTAACACCTAGGGTATCATCATACCCGCATAAACCCTCACTTTTGGATGCATAAACTCACATAATATTAAATCCCATCCTCAATAACTTATTCATACCAATTTTTTGTGGATTTCAATAGCAAGGATGAGATCTCAGAAATTTAGTTTGCTCATGGGTTCCTTGTTCAGAATTTCTGGATAGTTTTCACAAAAAGTGCCATATCTTCCTTTATACTTGATGAACCTAAATTAAATCAACTGAAATAAAACATAGACTCATAGGATCACCAATCCCAATGACTAACTCACAAAAACATGGCTGTACAGGTCCATACAAAAACTTGCAACACCGAAATTACACAAAAAATGTAGAAAATGGAGTTCTATTTTTCATTCAATGGTAAAGGTTTTTCAATTACAGCCTCCTCCTCTCTGCACTCTCAAATTATATGAGGCTTATTTATTCTTACTAACTCAAAACCAAAAAATCCAACTAACCTTCTACCTACCTGACCCTTCACATTTCAGTTTTGCACTTTTTACAATTTTTTTGCTTGACAACATTTTCCAAGTTCTGCAATTTTTGCAATTTTACCACCTAGACAACCTAATAACATATAAAATGACTCAATTAAATAAAAAAGGTCTTAATAGACCTTATTAAACAAAAAAAATACCCCCAACATCCCAAAATACTAACTTTAGACCTCATTACACACATTGGCCTTGGTGCCCTTGCACCATACACCTAACCTAAAGAAAAATCATGTCCCATGAGGACTATATGGGTGCACATTTAAGAAATTTTCACATATTTTTTCTATTCATCAAATTCTTCTCCATTAGGTGTTCCTTTCCACTAGACTAGATATTGAAAATTTGCATCATCTTTTGCATTGTTTAACCAATTTCCACCTTGGTACTGCCCATCTTCATAATATTACTTGGTAGGTACCCTTTGGATTTTCCTTCATCTGAAACTGATGTGGTACTTTTTCCTTTGTCTTCTAACATAACCTTGCCATATTTTTCTTAAACTTCCTTCATCTTTACCCTTGGAGCATACTCAAACTCACCTACTTTTCTTTTCTTTTCATCTTGACATTACTTGCTCTTTGCAAACTAATCTGCTACATGTATTCTACCCTTTCCTCCATCAAGAACTGATGGTATACTTGTCTTCACACCTACAAAATAACATATAATTTTTTTTATCTTGAACTCTATTCTTCATTATGTGTAATTAGGTATAGTAACCTCTATCATGGAAGCATATGAATTCCTACCAACCTCTCTTTGCATTGAAAGACAAAGCATTGTCCCACCCACACTATCATCACATTTCTCCAATCCATTTGGAGTCCTCACACAAAATTCATCTTTGGCCTTTTCCTGGCCTATATTTTCCTTCATCATATCCTTAGTCTTGTCCATTAATGAGACCCTCTTTAAACTTACTATTTTGAGCTCTTCACCTCTTAGGATAACTACAACCTTCATCATTTCTTCAACCTCTACAAACTATTTCACTTACCTTTCCCATTTACCCTTGCTCATTGCACTCTCTATCCTCATGTCTTGTACCAAATGTTTTTCCCCTATTATCACTGACTTGCTAGACTTATAGATCAATGTATTATCAGGTTTACACACATATTTTCCTATCAATTTTCAAATCATTTTTTCTTGAAAAATCTCATCATGCTCTCCTAACTCATCTTGTATATTCACAAGGAATTCATCCTTGTGCTTCTCTTGTCCTTGCTTTATCATCATTTCACCATATCTTCCCATCATAGAATCCTTCTTCATACTAATTGTACTATCATCATAAATCATTGCATTGACTGCAAACTCCTTGTTCTTGTCTTCCTCAAACTTTATGAACTCTTTTTTTCCTAGAATAACCACCCTTTCTACCTTACTCCATCCTTTATCTTCTTCCACCAATGGATTCAATGTAAAAAAAATTTCATCATTCTCAATCTGATAGGTGTTAGTCCTTCCATCATGTAAGGCATGTCTTTCAATTCTCCATGGTCTCCCTAGTAATAAGTGAAAAACACTCATAGGTATCACATCACACAGTTATCCTATCATTTTGGCCACCAATATAAAGCTCAACAATATCTTTTTCCTTAACCAGAAGAGAATGTTCATTATCCAACCAAGAAACACTATAAGGGGTATCATGAGGTATCCTTTCCAAATTCAATTTATCAACCATCCTTTGTGACAACATGTTATCTATACTACCTAAGTCTACTAGCACCTTACAAACCTTTCCATTGCACTTGTAGGTGGTCTTGAAAAGTTCTCTTCTTTGTGTTGCTTCCTTCTCCCTCAACTCTTAGATTTCCCTTGCCATGTTATCTTTTGGATACACCTTGTCTTTTCAACTTCCACAACTTACTTTACCTAGAAATTTTGAGCTTTAATACCAATTGATTTGGATCATGGGTTGCTAAAATTCTTACCAACTTGATGGATGCAAAACCAAACTATCTGTCAACCCTCAAAAACCTAACTCAACCATTTTCACCATTCTTGGCTTGACTTCCTAGTAGGTCTCGAACCATGAAATTTAGGCATAATTCTAAAAATATACCTTCAACCTAGAAACCAATTCATTTTTTGAATACCCTTTATGGTCTTCAAAACCATATCACAAAATCACATAGGGTCTCTTTGGACCAATCCTCTCAACTTGGTGATACTATGTTAATCAATTAGGCCAATTAGGATAATTTAACAAAAAGTGCCTCTTAAACTTTCCCTTTCAATATAAATTAAATTTATAGTCCTTCATCAAGTCCCAAATACCTAAAATCCATAGCCTTTGACAAGAGGAACACCCACTCAACACACCTTTTTCAAAACCCTCATTTTTAGACAAAACTAGGAGGGTTTATTGAATGACTACTTTCCCAAACACTTGGAACCCTAAAAAATCATCAAAAACCTTTATAAATACCTGCACATTCTTAAAAAACCATAAAATTATGCTGCCCCAATAGTTTCACAACATCCCCGCTCTCAAACCTCTCAATTTCACCCAAAAAATGCATTATTTTGACACCTAGGGCATCATCATACCCACATAAACCCTCACTCTTGGCCCCATAAAATCACATAATATTAAATAAAATCCTAAAAAGCTTATTTCTACCAATTTTTTGAGGATTTCACCAGCTGGGATGAAATCTAAGCAATTAAGTTTGCTCATGGGTTCCTTGTTAAATTTTTTTGGATAGTTTTCACAAAAAGTGCCATATCTTCCTTTATACTTGATGAAACTCAATGAAATCAAATGAAATAAATCCTAGAATCATAGTATCATAGATCCCAATGAATTAATCACAAAAAAATGGTTGTACATGGCTATTTAGAAACCTACAATAGGGAAATTACATAGAAAATACAAAAAATGGAGTTTTATTTTTCATTCAATGGCAAAGGTTTTTGAATTGAAACCTCCTCCTATCTTGTATCAAAGTATGAGAGGCTTATTTACAATTTTTTGCTTGACAACATTTTACAAGTTTTGCAATTTTTTTCAATTTTACCACCTAGGTTGCTTAATAACCTATAAAATGACTCGATTACATTAAAATGGTATGGATAGAACTTACTCAGGACAAAAAATAACCCCCAACATCCCAAAATCCTTACTTAAGACCTCATTACACACATTGGACTTGGTGCTCTTGCACCAACATTTCTTGAGCTTCAAAGGAACTGAATCAACACTCTAAAGTGTAATTTCATTAATTTATTCTCTAACTGTAAGCTATTTTATTGGTTTTTCACTTGTAGGTAGTGATCATCTCTTTTGTA
>CM021106.1:101207081-101238571 GCA_007115665.2 Sequoiadendron giganteum
ACCTTAGTGAGAAGAAGTTTGAGACTCATGGAATCTCATGATAACACAATCGTTGTAGATCTTGGGTTATCTAGAAATTCCACTCCTAGTATTGATAATAATACATTAGGCATGGAAAATACCCTTAGTAACTCTTTGCATTCAGGTAGAATGCACATTGAATGCAAGCCTGATGATATCCCACAAGACAAGCTCATTCAAATTCAAGAGGACTTAGTACACTTACAACATCGAGTGAGCCTTGAAAAAATTTCAGCCACCACAATTCCCACTATAGAAAAAGTACATCATATGCTTGAAAGTGATGAAGGCTTGGACATTGTGAAACAAATCACTGAGATGTATACAAAACATGTTCCTTCCACCTCTAGTGCCTCTCAATCAACAAACACTATGGTTAGCCAAGGAGGACCTCAAACTCCTCCTGTCTCAACAATAGCCCCTAGACCTAATTATACCACTCCTCATGTCACAACAACAATACAACAAGTTAGTAATGTGGTTCCTTCCTTGAATATTCCTAGTAGCATCCCTCACACTTATGTGGCATCACATGTTCTATCCTCTTCTACAGTACTATCTATAAGAATTTTGTTAAATTTACCTACCACTACCTACACTCCATCACCACTTTCTCTTCCACCTCATACCACTTACACTGACCCTCTTATAACCCAAATTTTCCAAAATATCTAATCCACGCAACAAAAAATATCTACCATCAACCAAAATCAGAATGGCCCACCCACATATTATGTTTGTAGTAGCCCATTGTCTTTGGAAATATCATGAACACCAATGCCACATGGAGTAGAGATGCCTAGATTTGATAAATATGGCAGGAAGGGAGATTTTTCAAACAATGCTAATGCCTAGAATATTGTATGTAGTGACTTTTTCCTTGATGATAAACTATTAGCCAAACTGTTTCCTATGAATTTAAAGGACATTGCCTTGGAATATTTTTCTTCTTTACCAAACAATTTAATTCTTTCAATTAACAAAATTGTTGATGCATTTATCAATATTTTCCAAGTGTATATGAATCCCAAGAAGACCTTGGCCGATTTGATGCGATGAAATAAAAATAATAATAAAAAGATAACTAATTTTATCTCATGATATCAATCACTTTATTCCCAAATCGATGTTAAGGTCTCTAACCCACATCTCCAAAAGATGTTTATAGAAAACTTGCAAACTCAACTTCTCAAAAAACTTAATATGATGAACTTCCCCTCTTTTATCATTTATGCATGACCCTTTGTGATTATCACAATTTTATTAGTAGTTGAGATACAAGGTCCACCTCTAGTCAAATTAAAACATCTAAATTTTCCAACCAAAAAAATTCACAACCATTTCAAAAGAAAACAAAAGGATTTTACAGTTCAATTATCCTCAACAACCCACTCAACCCATCAACAACCAAGTAGAAACTATTAAATATTTGGTACCTTCTTTTTATGGAGATCCAAGAAGACACTTCACACCTTTACCAGATACCCTTCATAACACAATGTCTCAGATTTTACAACGAATGATTACCTTGTATTTTGTTAATGCACCTGATCATACTAAACCTTTAACTCCAACCTTTAAAACCAATTATTATTTCTATTTTCATATACAAAATGGACATGACACAAAACATTATAATTTTCTTAAACATATTGTGCAAGACCTCATTGATTCTAGCCATTTATCCATTGTAGGTGTCAATGATCAAGGAAATAAGTTTGTTGTCCCTCTAAATAAAAAATTCCAAATCTTCACTAATCTAATGCCGAAACATAATATTTCATTTGTCAAAGCTAGTGAAACTACAAAGAATGATGTGATGAATGTTTCTACCGATGATGCACATTCTGATCCTATCTTGCATGTGTCCCATGTTAATCCTATGGATGAAATGGTAGGTGCGGTAGATATTATCCCTCATAAGGGCCAACCTAAGAAATCTCTTGATATTGTTGTCTCCTCTCAGGACATACTTAAAAATCTCCTCGATGGTCCTCTTTACATAGATGATTGTATCTATGATAAGCCCACTAATGGAATATGAATAGATCCCGCTTGGGGAGAGAACATGATCATCGAAGAATTTTTGATATTACATGAACCTTATAAAGATGAGTATGATAAATTGAATGCATGGATCAAAACACACAATGGTTTTTCTTTCCCTACAATAGGATTGATCATCCTTCCATTAAAAATAGGACCTAAAACATTGGATGTTACATTCTCCATCATTCTGCAGTTGAACTAGTTTTGTTTGAGGCTAGGCCATCCATTGTTTTTCTCAATGAAAGTTGTCCCTTTGATTATTCACAGATGCTTAAAGTTTCCATTTTAAAATGACATATTCACTATTCACCATAGCAACTTTAACCCCTTTTCTTCCAAAGTAATTTTTTCCTTAGAGTCCTTTTGGCTTGAGCCCATGGAACCTATAATGCCTTAGAGAGATTTCTTTTTCATTTCTTACCAAAAATTTAAAGAAAAGAAAATAGTAGAGTTGTCTCTTCCCAACATTTCCCCATCCACTTCCGATACTCCTATCCTAGATGAAACAATGCTCCAACCTAAACAAGAACCACATAACCAAGACCAACGAACACCTACCACTTCACCAATATCGTCCAAGCGACCAAAAGACTATGAAAGTAACTCGATCATGCCTCCTCACATAAAAAAAGTTTACAAAGCAAAGGAGAAAGTGGTTGAACAACCTTCCATGGTTCCTTTTATTCCTCCCCTTATAGAGGAAACTAAATCCATGGTTGATCAACCCACGCCTTCATGAACAAAACTCGACAATAGAATCAAAAGAAACAGAGGAGCTAGGGAGCATAGGGATAGATGTCATGCCCTTTGTTGCAAGTTACATGAAGAATAAAATAAAGAAAATCATAATCCACACTTGATAGAATCAATGCATGATGATATTCCTCCCCAACCACAAAAAACCAATTCTATACAACAATCACAACCAACGTTACATTATTCAACAAACACTATCATTCATCCTCCTATTGTAATCAATCTGGATGACGATGATGAGGTTGCTAAAATCAACGAAGAGGTGCATAATGATTTGAACACATTATTTTCCACTCACATGAGCTTGCATGAAAACTCTCCTAGGACGAGTATTGAATTTGATACTAGTTTTTTAATTTTTGTTGTCCCTCTTGCCAGTCGCTTGCCCTCACTATACATTGAACAAGATTGGGAGGTAGATGACTTGCTCGATGATTGACTTGCATTTTCCTTACTAGTCTTTTGAATTTTATTTTTCTTTTGTGTGTTTACATTTTCATACTATGTTCTCCCATAATGTTATGTTTTTCTCTTTGTTTTTATGGAATTCCTCTATTTGTACCTTCATTCTTCTCTATGTCATGCATTTATTTTGATTTTTCTCTTTTCAATTTTTTTTTGTCTTCCTTTTAGGGATGATGAAGGTATTGAGAATGAAATGTCTCTTTCATGCTAACTGAAAAGGTACCTTTTATTTTTATTTGTCCTTTCTATTTTTCTTGTGCTTTCCTTTTGGGGATGATGCAAGGCATTGACCCCAAAATGTCACCTTCATGTTGACCCAAAAATATTTTCTCTTCATTTCACCTTTTCCCTTTTCTCTTTTGGCTTTTGTTTTCCTCTTAGCGACGATGAAAAGCATTGAGACACCCTCTTTCTCTTCCATTTTGACCCAAAGTGTCCTTTATTTTTTGTTGTTTTCACTCTCTTTGTGTCATTCTTCTAGTTCTATGTATTTGGTGGATGCTGATAATTTTGAGCTCTCTACAAACATACTGACCCCAAATCCATAGATCCCTTATGTTTTTGGTCTTTTCATTTGGGGACAAACCCCTTCCCTTTCATTTATTTTTCTTCACGTGACGTGGCCTCCCTCAGAAACATATCACTTGGCATGGGGGCTTTCCTAGTTGGCTCTCATGTCTTTCTTTTCTTTTGCATTTTTCATTTTTCTACTTTCAAGTAATTTCTCATAGTATGGTGTTTATAAATTCCTTTAAGGTGGGGGCATACATTGGTATTATATCTTTTGAATTATCTTTTCTTTTAATTGTTCTTAGTGCAATGTTGTTATTTTGTACGATGCATTTGCCACTTTATGGATGACATTGGGTGTAATTTACTTCATGAGTGTCACCTATCATAGAATATTACATTCCTCTTGGTGGCTTGATATGACACACTACATACCCTATGTGAATCTTATATTCTTTGATTGGTTCTCTCCTGGAGGCATTAGGCACAATGTTCCCTAAGTTAAAGACCTCACATGAACTAACGAAGACTTATTTAAACATTCTTTTACATGTTGCATTTTGTATTTATTATATGGCCACCTTGCATAACAAAACTTGCATGCTTGTGGTGCCAACATGTTTGTTCATGAGATCCAAACATAAAAAAATTTTCATGTCTTGTAAAGATCAAAATATCATTTTCTTTTGTGGTGCCTTATTAAAGTTATCGGGAGGTATAACTTTGGTATGATTTGTAGAAGTTTTCAATACAAACTTCAGACTCCAAGATCACTTGCATGCAAATGGATACCTATCACAAGGAAGAGAACGGATGGAGAAAACAAACAAGGGTTTGAAGAAATATTCAAACACAAAGAAAGTATTGATTGATTGATAGATGGATAATTACAAAGAGTACATATGTCTGATTATATAGGCAAGTGCTAAACCTAAAATGCAAAGGATGTTGCCAAGTGTTCAAATCACACTTCATGTGACAACAAGAAACCCTAACCAACTACGTAGGGAATGATAACAAGATGAAGATAAGTTCTAGAAAACACAACTTATCTTCTAGAAGGGAATCTTATCTCAACAACTTTATTAAATGATTAAATTTAACTTAGGACTAATATGATTAATTCAAATGTAAGTTAACTTATGCTAGTGTAATAATTAATTAATTACACTAACACCCCCCATAAGTGCAACTTAGGGAGACTAAATAAGGATGCACCTAAAACTAAGATGAATGCAAGAAAGCATGAATGGGTCCCGACAACAAGGCCTGATCAAGTATCCATGTACAAATGCAATAATGAAGTAGAGACAGAAAACCCAGTGGGACAACTCCCCCTATAATGAGATAACTATTGCAAAGAAGCACTGGAAGAACACTGTGGAGTAACACTGAAACCGCAATCCGTCAAGCAAGGAAAGATACTTATGTCTACAAGAAACCATATCGAAATCATAATAATGCAACAACAGACCCAATGCCACGAAGCACTCGAAAACACCAAATTGGAACAACCCTGGAATCCATAAAGCAATAGTAGATGAAAAGATGCTGACAGAATCTGGAAGCCATGAATCTCGATGCCGATGTCTAACTGAGACTGAAAATTTTCCATGAGAACAAGTACCATAAAGACTTAGGAACATTAACCAAAAATTTAGTGGCCCTCAAACTGAGATGGATCTGATGTGAATCTGATATGTGTCAAACTAAGACAAAATATGGCCAAAAGAAACTAAGAAACCAGATTATAACCCATGCGAGTTGTCATCAAAACACAATGAAGATCAAAATGTATGCACACTCTAATCAGATTATTATGCAAGAAACCCTTTGATGGAACTTTATATCAGTTCATTTATTACAATACCCAATGATTGCAAAAGGAGAGAACGCCTAAATATGCATAAACAAAAAATTAAAAAGAGTGCATGCACAAACAAATGTTCACATCTATCTCCATGATGAAAAATAACCTCAAATTTTTGTAGATGACCAAATCTAAAAAATTGGCCTACACCACTATGAAGTGCTCAAAACAAGCTTTCTGTCAATATCTTGTTTGCCAAAAATGGACATCGTGGTCAAAAGTTATGAATTTTTCAAAAAATATGAATTTAGCCTGCAGGAAATGGGTTTTCTAGCAAAAAAGTTTATTTCTAATTTGATTTCTAGAAAATCTACTCACTGGTTTCAGACAAAAATAAAAACCCAAAAATATTTTGATGCTAGAAATAAAACCCAGAAATCGTTTCTTGATCCAACAGGCAGAAGATGAAAAAATGATTTTTTTTAACCTTTAGCTAGGAGAAAAATGACACCCAACGCTTTTTAAACTGTGATTTTCTCCAGATCTGTGTAAGATATGCAAAATCTAAAAGATACCCAATTCAGATTTCGACGCTGGCTACAAAACTCAAAAACCGTTTTCTTGCAAACGAGTGAAAACTTGATTTTTGAAGCAAATATGATGATGACTCCAATAAAAAATGGCATGTAACAAACTGTTGTAGCTCCAAATAGCTCCAAACTCTTTAAACAAGAATAGGCATGCACCAGGAAAGCTCTGATACCATTTAGAAGTTGTCAAAACCAACTTCAGACTCCAAGATCACCTACATGCAAATGGATACCTCTCACAAGGAAGAGAATGGATGGAGAAAAAAAACAAGAGTTTGAAGAAATATTCAACCACAAAGAAAGTATTGATTGATTGATAGATGGATAATTACAAAGAGTACATATGCCTGATTATATAGGCAAGTGCTAAACCTAAAATGCAAAGGATGTTGCCAAGTTTTCAAATCACAATTCATGTGACAACAAGAAACCCTAACCAACTACCTAGGGAATGATAACAAGATGGAGATAAGTTCTAGAAAAGACAACTCATCTTCTACAAGGGAATCTTATCTCAACAACTTTATTAAATGATTAAATGCAACTTAGGACTAATATGATTAATGAAAACCTAAGTTAACTTATGCTAGTGTAATAATTAATTAATTGCACTAACATGATTAAGTGAGAAGCCCAACCAGTGGCATGAATTTCCCCATAGAAACTTGCAAGTGTTTGAGTGCATACCAGCCAGAAGTGTATGTTTCTCACCTTTTTTGGAATTCTCACCTAGCAGACAACCACAAGTTCCATCACCTCAGAGTGAGTATGCATTTTCTAGACAAAAAACCTAGATCTGATCTACAATAGGATGGAAAAATGATCAAAGCTTGATTTGACTCTCTTTTTTCCTTTTCCTTTCATTATTTTACATCATTTCTTGTGTGTTCCTTTGTGCTAATGTTTGGTTTAATATAGGATCTTTATCTTGTGGGCTTGACCATCCCTCTTGATTATTGTTGTCTCATGTTACCAATAGGAGTGCATTTTTATTCCTCTTGATATGAACGTTAAACTACATTAGTGTGAGTTTGAAGCAAGTTCATCCTCTCACTAAAGTGGGGGCTAAATGTGTCGCAAAAAATGTATTCTCAGATTGTTTTACGCTCATTTGAGTCTTTATTATGGATTTTGGCTTGATTTTGCCTAGATTTAATGTTCTAATGTGGTCAACACATTCACATTAGGCCTTGAACTCTTGTAAATCAATAAAAACTTTACTATGTCTTGTAAAAGCATTGTGAAGTTTTGTAACACATTTTCACACCTTTCTAGGACCTTTCTAATGTATTTCACTTAAATAACCTCTTTTTATCACATACCAAGTCTTATTTCAAAGTTTTGTAAGGAGTTGTAACAAACTCTCACACTTTTCTATGCTTCTCATCAAAAATTTGACCCTTTCTTACATTTAAATGGCCCCATTATGAACTTACAGACCCTACTTAAGTGTGTTTCAAAGAATAATCATGTTAAACATCATTAAATGCACTTTAATTCCCAACACCTAGTAAAATTGACCTGGTGGGACCAAGTCACCACTAGGGGCGAGTTAGTCCCATTTGGCTTAAAACTCAACATTATTTTATCTCTGATGGGATATTATTCTCTAGACCTTTAGGTCGGCTTGTGATGAGGTATTTTTCAGGAATTAGGGCATAATCATGTATAAATAAAGGGCTTTCCTCTCATTTTCACCCTATCTATCTAAAAAGTTAGCTAATTCATTTACTCATACATTCAAGCATTCAAGCATTCTAGGCACTTCAAGTATTCATCCATTGGAGCATCTACTTGCATATTTTCAAACTTCTACTTCAAGGGTTTGGTGAGTTGTGGCATTTCATGTTGTTCATTCATCATTCTCTTTCCATTTAATTTAATTTTCAAGGTTTTAATTACCAACCGAGGTTTGACTTAGGCAAACCCCTATTCTCTAACCCTTAACCCTTTTTCCCTCTTTGCATGTTTTTTTTGTAGGTCTTCTATGCATATTTGTTAAAGAGGAAGGTGTTTAAAGGGACCAAAATTTCATCAAAGTCATTCAAAGTCAACAAAGCCCTAAAAGAAGCTTGGAGATCACCTAGAGGTCAAAGTCTGCAGATTTTGTTCTAGATTCTTATCAGGAGTTGAAGTATAGACCGATAGGAATAGATTGTATCTTTGGGATTCCCAACAGTTGAAGGTGGACTAAGTCACCATCAGTGGAAAATTAGTCCCACTATGGGGCCTAAAAAGTGGTTTTTGTAGTTCTAGATACTGAGTTTCATGAAACCTGTTCTAGAAAAATCTCCCCAAAATAGGACTAAGTCACCCAGCTTGGTGTAAGTATGCTAGTTGGCTTCAAAAACAAACTATTTAGTATTAAAAAGCCTCTCTTCATCAAATTCTAGTTTCTAGGTGTACCTCTCGAGTCCCTTTCATTTTTGTTATTTTTTTTTTGCATTCTTAGATCATTTTGCATATCACATTATGTTTTCAAATATCTTACATTTCATTAGTTTTGTATTAATAATTAATCTCTTTTATCAATTTATTGTATTTCAGACATCTCATTTAGGCATATTTCAATCACATTTACATTAGTCTTGAATGAACCCATAGATCTTTTGTGGGATACCTTTCTCCTTTTAGGTGAAAACCCTAGAAGTACGAGGAAGCTCTATCGCCAAAAAATTGTGGTTCATGAATGTAAATTTGAATTAGCGATGTGCGATGAGTTGTATTTATTTTGTTTCACACATTGTGGATAGGTTTTGAATGTTCAGTTTTGCATTAGCGATGCACCATACATATTTTTTATGTATTTTCATTGGAGTCTCCTTTATCACTAATTTCTCATAAGTTTTATAATGCGAGTTAGTGATGCATGATGACCCTTGGTTCTCTTTGTATTTTATCCTATCACTCATCATGGATTCATTCCAAAGATTTGAGTTTCAAAATATCGATGAGCGATGAGGTCATTTGTTCAAACTCTCTTTGGTTGATTTGAATTTCTCTTGTGAGCGATATGTTTGTGACTATTGATTTCAAAGGAGGATTCATGTGGCCCAATTTGGTTCCATTGCCATAATTTATCTGTCATTGATATGGTCTTGAATTTTAACCATAAATCAGTGATGCATGATGTCAGATGAATATCTCCTAAAAAGGATAGTGATTGAATGGTTGAGATTCCATCACGTCAGTACTCTTGTCACTAATTGAACCTTGGAGGGCTGGGGTAGATCTGTAATGAGTGATGGGATGTTTGAAGGATTGTTATTTTATTTTTTGTCTCTTCATACTTTGTTGATGTAGATGAAGAGCATGGATAAGGATGTTGATGCATGGTAATTGTCAAATTAGATATGACTAATGAAGTTAAGAGTAACCGTGGAAGATTTATGAGGTGGTATTGTCATTTTTTTAGGCCCAAGTTGTAAAAGATAAAAAAGTTGTCTGAGGATCATCATTGATGGTGTTTTAAATCAAAAAATATCGACGACCTAGATTTAAAGCTATTCAGCTAAGTTGTAAGCTCGCTTGCGGGAGGCTCTCCTTGATCATTAATAGCTACACGCTCCTAATTTTTCTACTCAATATAGACTGTGTGCTATTTTATCTCACCATTTGTAGCCATCGAGAATTGTTAAGTGAAAGCTAGAGAGGGAGCATGCGAGTTTTTGGTTTTAATTACAGAGGAATTGAAGTGTCTATCTAAAGTAATTTTATTCTAATATGAGCTCCATTCCGATTCATGCATTAGTTGGTTTGAGAGTTTTCTATTTTGCAAAGGGCTTTGGCCAGTGAGTCTTCTCGTTGTTAGAGGTTTGCAAATTTTCCCTTTGTCTTAAAAGAATGGGAAATTTGGGTGTGTTTTTCCAACGAATTAGGAGGTCCAGGAGGCTTAATGTGTTTCAATTTCAAGAAGGCATGTTTGTAGCTAAACATGAGGTACCTAGAACTTCTACACCACCAAGGGGAAAGAGAAAAGCCCATGGAAAAAACAAGAAAGATGGTGCCAAGAGAACCTACAATTTGAGGAGCCATTTTGTTTTAGAAGAACTGGTTAAGTTTAAAGGGAAGGAGTTGGTTAAGACCAAAAATAAAGAAAAGAAAAGGAATAACTATCACAAGGCTTATCTGGGGAGGCACAACTCTTCCATTGAAGTTTCAGATAGCCCTTCAAGTGATGGTGGAGATACTCACCTAGAGTAATGCCATTATCAACTTAATTTGGTGCCATATGAGGATT
The DNA here is from genome assembly GCA_007115665.2 of Sequoiadendron giganteum. Lineage (NCBI taxonomy): Eukaryota > Viridiplantae > Streptophyta > Pinopsida > Cupressales > Cupressaceae > Sequoiadendron > Sequoiadendron giganteum. Next base: position 101,217,523 of record CM021106.1, read on the forward strand.
CTAATGAGGGAGGAGTAGTTGATCCTCTAGTTTAAGTGTGAACACGAACTGGGCGAGCATACTCTGATGCTAATAAATCAAAATACTAGCTTTCCCTAATTTTGTTTTTAATGAAACAATTTCCACTGCATTAGGATCCTCCTCTTCAACATGTGTGTCATTTTTTGTCTTTGGTGTTGATGTGGAAATTTTTTTAGCTGGTGTAAAGGAGAGGTGTTGGACTTTGTATCCTCAATGACAAATATGCCTTTTCTAGGAAGTGTGTATGTATTGTCCTCTGGTATTGATGGAGAATATTCTTTGGTCTATGTGGAAAAAGGATTTTGGCGATTTTGCATCAACGAATGAAACCTTTTGGAAGGTTGGCTCATCTTCTTAAACCGACTGCATAGAGTTTTTTGCCTTTTGATTTCCCTAGTTCCTAAATGATTAAGAGTAACCATGTGGGAGGTCTCTAAGCCTGAAATGAAATGTGTGTCAAATGAAATCAATTGAAATTTTAATTTGACCTGAAGCTTGTTGCTCCCATTCGTCTATAAATGGGATCTCAGGGCCGGTTACTGGGGTTTGATTTTTGAGTCTCAAAATGGTTTATGTGGAATATCTAAACTCATGAAGGATTAGATTTTAAATTAATGCACAAATGAATAGGTTAGTGAGGATTCTAGGGTATGAGTTTTTTAAAAAGTGATCTCAAATAATTTTACAGTAGCAACAGTTTATAAATAAAAATGCTAGTTCGAAGGCACCTTCTCTCCTATGTAATTGTAAATTAATGCACAAATGAATAGGTTAGTGAGGATTCTAGGGTATGAGTTTTTTAAAAAGTGATCTCAAATAATTTTACAGTAGCAACAGTTTATAAATAAATATGCTAGTTCGAAGGCACCTTCTCTCCTATGTAATTTTCTTCCATATTATGAGTAAAAGGGTTAATGATATTTTCATTTGTCTTCAATTTTCTTAAATTGAATGAGTGATTTTACTTGTGCTTCAGTTCAAATAATTGATTAACATGCTAAAGTATAATCATAAATTTGTAAGGAAAAAACATAGGATTGCTAAGTAGTTGTGTCTTAAACACAATGAGTTGAATACTGTAATGCAGTATATCTATAATCCATTAGTTAGTGACTATAATTGCTAAGGTATTACTGGTTATTATGATTATGACTCAATTACCCTAGGACAATGCATTGACCTTTCCATTTGGTTGTCCTGAAGATAAATCAGTTAGTCATACACTTGACCAAGGGCTTGAAATGAAAATAAAACCCATTTTAAAACACCTTCAATTATAATACACCTATCTAAAGTACTATCCTATTTCTTTCTATAGATATAAATTTGTTTAAAGGTTTTCCAAATATTTAATGTTCACTTTATAGGAAATTATCTTTGTAGAAATGTTGTTGATCAAATGAATATTATATGAACATAATGCGGATTACCCTCCAGGGCTTCACAGAGCCCGAAGTGAAGAAGTAAAGGCCTCAGAACCCTTACTTATGTGTTGGCCAATCCTTACCCTTTCTAATTATTGAATTGTAGCAGATTCATAGGTAAGTGGTAAGATCAAGTTTGGTTCCTAAAAAATAACCAACATTTATCTCTCATTATTTCATCATTTGGGTTAATTACCTAAAATGTGTTTGACCAAGGAAAACCCTATTCACTAAAAATCAGAAAGTTTTCTCCTCTTTACATGTATTCATCTATTGTAGATCTAGGGCTCTTGGAGTTTGAATGATCATTGAAGACTAGTTCACAAGCTTGGAGAAAGTTGTTTGAGTTGTCTCCTCAATTTCAAGGTTGGAATCTTCACTAAAAGGTCACCTACAACCCCAAAATTAGAGTTTCAGATCTAGAAAATTGGAGTATATTGAGTATACTAAGAAGAAAAGATTTAGACCTTGAAGTTCTAGAAAATCCAAATTGCAAGTGGCGAATGAGTCACACTATAGGATTTTTTGAGTATTTTTTGCAAATTCAGATACCCTTTTGTCTGAAACCTACTCTTGTGTAAAATACAGAACTGGGATTGATTCACCCAAAATGGTGAATGAGTCCTACTATGTCAAAAATTCAAAATTTATAGCATTTCAAGACTCCTAGTCATCTTCAAGTATCCAAGTGCACACATTTCATCTTATAGTTTGTTATTCTATTTATATGCATCTCTAGGTCAATTAATTCAAGTTTGCATCATATTAGGGTTTTGCATTTCATCTTGCATTTCATTGTCTTTCCCATGTCTTAACTTGGTGGTGAACCCCTCAGAAATCATTAATCAAACCCTAGGATAGTCCCTTAACAAATTTCTTACCTTTATTCCACTCTTGGATTGAGATCTCTAGGGCATCCATGAATGAAATTGGAAATTCGGTGTCCTCTATGTATTAAAGTTATATGTGAGCACCATACCACTTGTTCATCATTTAATTTTGGTGAACCTACAGTTAGGACATTATAATGCTGATTTGGAATGCATTATCATCCTACATCTTACTTGCATTAACATTTAATTATGGTTTGCATTAGTTAATTGGCATTCTAGGGTTTCTAAATTTTGCATTAGTGAAATTTCATATAGCTTACATTTTTGGATCCTAAATCATTGAAAATTATATAGAATATGAATTTTCACTTAGGTTACGGATCGTACAACATAAAAAGGATAAAATCACTCAAAAATTATAAAAAAATTGAAAAAAATCCCCATTGGGACTCATTCGCTACCTTGGGAAAATAAGTCCCAATCCAAATTTAATATTTCCCTTAACAACATTAAAAATCTCATTTTTGTGCTTCCTAAACCTCCTGGTAACATATATTATAAGTCTGGAAAATTTTGATAACATCTGTTTTATGCATCTAGGTCAAAAACATCAATTTAGGGTAGTCATTTTTGAAATCATTTCAATTACAAGGATCATTAGATCTTAAAATGCTCACATTTCTGAAACTGGGCATCACATGGATAAAATTACTTTTCACTTTTTCATATACAATGTTTACATTCATAAAAATTTGCATAAGTTTGATAAAAGTGCTTTTCATTTTTGGATATACATTGTTTGCATTCTTATAGTTTTTGCATACAATGGATAAAAGTGTTTTACATCTTTGGATATACATTGTTCACATTGTTGAAGAATTACATGACATGGTTAGAAATTATTTTCATTCTAGGTCAATTATTTTTAGTATCTTACATATCTAGGCATACTAACAAAAAATTCATACCCCATCCTATCTTTCCTATTTGTGGGAATGATGTGATAGAAGATATTGTAAGCATAGACAATCATGGAGATCATAGTTGTTCTTCTCCTGATACCCTCTCCTTTTATTAACAAACGTATATTGATGAATGAAGATATAAGTATTGAGAATCATTAAGGTCTTGTTTTCCATTCTCCTTATTCCCCTTAGGAAGATATTGCAACACAAGAAAATGAGACCATAGACACATTTTTCAACATAACCTTACCTAGTCTCGATTCACCCCTCGCTTGTGAGAACATCCTAGTGAAATAGACTACAACCTTGGGTAATAATAATGCTCACATTCATTCTTCCCCTAATGTCTCCCCTAGTGGTGAAGAACATATTTCGGTGTTAAAATAAGTAATCGATGAGAGTTTTGAGAACCCTAGTAGTTTCTCTCCCCTTACCTCTCCTATTGGGCAAGACATTGATGAACAAGAAGAAACAACCATAGGTAATCATGATGATAACATAACACAACAAGAGACCATTGAAAAGTCAACTAGTCTACATTTTGGTGGCAAGAGATACTACAATTATCATCTGGTTTTGTCATTGATGGAAACCCTAATCATTGATGAGGTATGCATATCATCATTCGATTATACCGACAGATAGATTGAAGGTTGACAAGGAAGAATAGAGTATCCATTAACTTAGTGTTCATAAATTTCTATGAAGTTTTTATGTTATTAGTTTGTGTCACACATCTCAAGGAATTTTTTCTGGTATATTATCTCTATTATGATTGAAGAGTAGTCACTCCTATCAATTTTTCAGTAAGTTAGAAGATTCGATAAGAAAATCTTCTATTTTACCAGTAATGAAGTCGACTTGATGAATACTTATGTCGTGGATGTATAAGGAGTAACTAATTAAATGTTTTCATTCTAAATTATGTTTGTTTGGGTCCCCTCTATGTCTTAACTGACTTTGGAGGATGTGCATAAAGATCTCATCAAGGATCTAGCCAATGGTGGTAATTATTTTTTGGTTCTATTAAAGCCGACAAAGTGTAAATGAATTCTATGTTGCAGATACATAATATAATTTTGTCTGTATCATTTTGAGTGATGTATGAAGTGTGTGTTGATTCAATTTGTTAATTAGAGTAGAGAAGAAGGGAAAATTTGCACAGTTTCACTTGCGCATAAATAATTTATGCAACGACTATAAGAAGAATATAGTAGAAGTGCATAATTAGTCTATAGGACAAAAGATTGAATATTGTGCATCATTAGAACTATAATCAGGAATTTTTAGATTTGATTTATCTCAGTTCAACCTCTTAGATGGTTATAATCTGATCTTCATTGTATGTTAGTAAGACTTTCCTTTGAGCAGTGAGCTCTAGGGAGTACTCCTGAATGCAAGTGCATTCCCCTTATTGTAATAATCATTTGAGTATACTAAAATTAAATTATGGATTGGTCATCCATCATGGTTTTTCCCCTAATAGGTTTTCCACGTAAAATCCTTGTGTTATGGTTTTGTTTCTATTTTATTTATGTTTATGCATTATGGTTGAGTGTTGTTAAAATTTTGAAGATAAAGGTTAACAAAGTTAATTTTTACACAACATTGATTCAACCCCCCTCTTAGTGTAGCTTGTTTCCAATAATTGGTATCAGAGCTAGTTCCTCAAAAGAAGAAGTTTAATAGCTTGGGGAGATCTTGTAAGGTGTTTCAATGGATTCAAATAGTCTTGAATAACAACTTATGGTTGCCCTAGATGATCTTGATCACTCAAAAGTTGAAGTTCAAAAACTACAAGAAAACCTCAATGATGCAAAAAAAATCATTGAGTCTCTAAAAGAAAAGATCAACAAGTCCAAAGAGAAGAGAAAGGAAATTTTTTATTAGATTCAACATAATAATAGTAAGAGAACTGAAGATGAACAAACCAGTAAATCCCTGAAAGAAAAGACAAAAGAATGTGAAAATATTACCAAAGAAAATATAGTTCTGAAGCTTGAAATGGAATCCATCGTGATGAGAATGCCCAAAGAAGTTGAAGAAAAAAAGAAGAATGAAGAGAACCTAGCACAATCCCTTAAAGAAAAATCTGAAGTATTTAGCCGAGTGGATGATGAACTAGAACAATCTAAGAATAATGAAGATGCACTTGAAAGGTAGCTGGATGATCTCATAAATGAACTTTCTACTGCAAATGAATACAAGGAGAAGTTCAAAGCTAGTTCTATCATGCTTGATGTACTAATTAGCAGTCAGAGGACTCATGGTGACAAGCGAGGTCTTGGATATTAATAAGGAGAAAATTCAAGCAAGGACATCAAATGTATAAAACAAGAAGGTATCCGGTAAGACAACCTAATGCTCAAAAATTTAATGGATATTCTTTCAATTGTAATAAGTTTGGACACATGGCTTCTTAATGTAGAAGTAGGATAAATCAAAGTGGTCCATATTTCTTAGTTCAGTGTTTTAATTGTCATTAAATTGGTCATAAGTCAAATAAATTCTAAAATATGATGAATAAATTCCGTAGAAATATCAAATGTTATACATGCAATAGACTTAGCCATATTGCTAACTAGTGCAGATCAAGAAGAAATTAGCGGAACAATTGGTCTGGTAAGAGAAATGTTGTGTGCTATAACTACAACAAAATCAGTCATATTGCAACATTCTATTGGAATAGAAGAGGTCTGTTAAATCAGAGGAGAAATATGCAAAAGGATGTTGAATGGAAATGTAAAGTCACAACAGATGTGGTGAGGCAACAAATGTAGAAGAAATGGGTGAAGAAGAGTCCCTTCATTGAAGAAATTGCACCTGCACCAGAACCTACTTCTAGTAACTCTTCCAAAAATTAGTTGCAGGACTTTGGCCTAGGAGGAGCTATCAAGAAAACCGTAAAACCCTCTAACCGGTAAATAACACTGAATGTGAATGCGTACAAGAGATGCATAGATTCTCAAAAGAAAAAAATGAACTCATCAGAGGAAGTGGTATACTGTAGTAGAGACCCACAAAATATTTATTAGTTTTAGTGCATGAAAACAGTGCAAAAAGATGAATTAGGGAAAATTCATTTATTGCAACAAAAAGGGTTAGGTATACAAGTGATTAAAAGTCATTTCTATTCCTCATTTGTCACTTTCTATTTTGGAGAAAAATAATTTTGGAGAGTTCTAGGTGATCTAAGGAAAATCGAGGTGAAATTCAAGTGTGGAAGTGATTCAACAATCAAATCCGGATTAGGAAAAAAAGGTGTTTATCAAGAACATTTAGGAATTTCTGATTTGGTCAAAATGAATACTCCTCTAGAAGTCAAAGTCAAGCACATACCTTGTCCTAAATTTAAATGGAATCCTTACAAGTCTTTAGGGATGGATCCGTTAGGAGCATTTTCATCAGTTCCACATGGAGTCTTGAACACAAAAGATATTAGAGTTTACATTCATGCAAATATTGAATAAGTAAGAAGTTCTCAATTGTTGAATTTGATGAATAATCACATCATTGGTGAAGATTTTTGCATGAAGCCAGAACATATAATTTTGGGAAAAAAAATAAATTCACAGTGATTACTAAATTTCCCATGTTTGAAGAGTGAATATGGGTTCATTATGTTTTGAGTCAATTCAATGATGAATTTATGTGGCTAATCATTCCATTAAAAATTACAAAAGAAGTTATCAATGCAGTAACCAATCTAAACTATTCCGGTGGACTACCTATTCTGAAGTCTATGAAAAATCAAACTATCACTGACGCTACAAGCTCTGCATATGACAGAAGGGAAATGACTATTGTTAATATTTCTTATATAGATGTCAAATTTGTGTCTATGGTGATTGGATATAAGATTTACCATTCTAGCTGAGAGAACTTTGTATCTGGTACAATAATTTATGCTGCCTACAAAATGGTGAAGGAAAATGAGGAATTTCATCTTTGTGAACTAGTAAGGATTCATCTAATGGAAAATATTGTGAATATTAAGAAAGGAAAGAAAAATTCTTTCAAATATGACAATATGATTTTGTGCTTATTTTGTTATTTCATGGGGAAGTTCCAAGTGTTTGAAAGGTTCAGTGGTAAAAGGACAAGTCGGTAGCCACACAGATCAGAAATTTGTTACACAATTTTACAGATTTTAAAACAAAGAATGCAACTATCTGGGGATACTTTAAAATCTTTCAGGCTATGATGCAAGCTAGGGAAAGAATTCCCACCACCATTGTGGAGAAGTACAAAGATGTAATTTGCTTCATGGTGGATGTCCATCAGTGCATCATGGAAGCTATAGATCCAAGAACTATTTGGATCATGCCTATGGGGTATGAGGTCAAAGAATTTTTTTGGATATGTATGCCCAACATTTGCTAAGAAAACCTCTAGATAAGACAAAAGAGAGGTTCAGGACCTATGCTGAGAAGGACATACACATTCACAGTGAGCTTAGGAAACTTGTAATAACCAAAAGAGTAAAAAAATAAGTAGAAGTACTTGTAAAACGTTTGGGTATCCATAGAAAAATTAAGAGAAGCTAGGATGAAAAGAGAAGAAGCGAAAGAAAAAAGACAAGTAGCTAAAGAGGTAGAAAAATCTCAATCATCTGGTCTGATAGAACCATCTTCCCACACAAGGACAACTAGAAGCTCTGCACCTCATTCAACCCCTACAACAAAATCTGCCCCTCCAAAAAGTTAATCTAAGGGATCTGGGAAGGAAACAAAAAGAAAGAAAGATAAGACCAAATGAGTGTACATGGCTACTTCTAATGATGAGGAAACTGAATCTGATGAAGGTGTCAAAGAGATCAAACATCAACGCACCAAAGCAACAACTGTTACAAAACCCTTTGTTGAAGATGTTCAAGCCAAGAAGAAGACAAAAATTGACACACCAGGTATGTCATTTGAGAAAGTTGAAAAGGTTTTAGTTACAAATGGTATGAATCTTTTTTTGAGTCTGATAGAAGAATTATAGAAGAATCTACAATAAAGAATATGAATATCTTCAACAAAGTCTTGGCTGAAGTTATGCTTAGTTTACCCAAAAGTTTGTATGACATTCTGGATTCAAGGAGATTAAATGCTAGAATAGAAGAAGAAAAAATGAGAGATAATTTTGTAGAATTGTGTCTTGTAATGTCTATGGAAGAGATGCAAGCATTCCTGAACAAAGTAAAAAGGAATTTTAAAATTAAAAAAAGGGTAAATAAACTAATGTTTGGCTTAAATCATGAAGTCAGAAAAGAAACAGAGAAAATTATTAGAGAGATACTGTTGAATGAGAAAATTGAAGTTGTAGCTAAAGAAATACATGTTGATGATGTCTCATCTGATGAGATCAAGGAAGTTGAAGAAGGAAATTTTGATGTTGTTGAAAACTTCCAGATTCCTCTTGCAGATGATAACTCATAAATCCCTATGGAAGTTGAGGTTCCTGGGAATGTATTAGTTGAGAAGGAAGAGATCACTGAAGACAAATCAAAACCTTCAACTGAAGAAACAATAGTTGAAGAAAAGAAATATGATGTAAAGTCAATTCCAGTCGAGACAAGAGACACTGTTGAGGAAACAAAGATATTCTTGGTGGATCACAAGGAAGAGATTGAACTGGAACTAATTGAAGGTCCCATTGACCTATCCACCTTAAGCCCAATCTAGAAAAATAGATTATCTTCATTTTCACAAGAAAAATCCAAAAAAGAGCTACTGAAGTCTCACATTGAAGATGGTGAATTGTTGTCCCTTACATCTAGAGTATTGGAGAAGATTATGCATTATTTTGTGAAAGATTTGACTAAATATTCATCTAGTGAATTGAAAATGCTTATTAGCTTAGTGATTACTCCATTTGAGTCACTCAAAAACTCAGCTTTGGATAAAGTATAGAAAAAATTTGATGTTAAAAGGTTTAGTGGATTGAAAGTATTGATTGCTAAAGAAAAAGTTGTCTTAGCCACTTGTGTCAAGAACATACAAAATTCCTTATTTGAAGGAGGTAAGATATACAAATCCTATTTGTCGCTCTCAAAGTTTACTAAACCAAATGATAAGAAGGTGAAAGATCGAGAAAGTCAGTAAGGCACTATTTCCAAAGCATTTGATCCCTTGACTAGTGGTGTTGGGAAGATAGAATGAAAATTAATTTCTTTTCTCAATAAAATAAAAGGGTCAAAGCATGAAAATGATAAAATTGTTGCAAGAAACTATGAACTTAGAAGCATTATTGGCCCAAAAATTGAAGTAATCGCAAGTAGCCTAAAAGAAGGAGAGGAAACTATGGAATATGGTGATCTAGCCAACTTGGAATTTGTAGAGACATAGTCCTACCTGATTTGTGGTCATATAACCATCAGGGAAAGTCTCAAATGAGTTTGGGATACAAATCTAGTCCAGCTAAAGAAGCATTTTGCAGACATTTTTCAGCTCTTGTAAGGTAAAGAAGAACTTTTGTACAAACAATTTTGATTGATCCATTTTTGGTATGCAATCCCTGCCTTTTCCATTGATGTCAAAGGGATAGAATAGTGGAGTGAAAAATGTAAAATAATCTCAAGGGGAGAATTGTATCTTTTGAAATTTTTGGATTTCAGTGAAGTTTATCTTGGTACTGATCTGACACTTAGTCATTTTTCACTAAGTGTTGCCATCAATACCAAAGGGAGAGATTGTTGGCAAGATACACTACAAATATAATTTGGTGTTTTAATTGATGGAAACCTTAATAATTGATCAGGTACACATATCATCATTCGATCATACTGATAGATAGATTGAAGGTCAACAATAAAGAACATAGAATCTAGTAACTCAGTGTTCATCAATATGTATGAATTTTTTTTGTTATTAGTTTGTGTTGTGCATCTCAAGGAATATTTTTTGGTATATTATCTCTATTATGATTGAAGTGCAGTGGCTTGTATCATTTTTTGAGTAAGTTAGAAGATCCAATCAAAAAATCTTCTATTTTACCAGTAATGAAGCTGACTTCATGAATACGTACGTCGTGGATGTATAAGGAATAATTAATTAAATGTTTTCATGCTTAATTATGTTTTATTGGGTCCCCTTTATGTCTTAACCAACTTTGGAGGATGCAAATAAATATTTAATCAATGATCTAGCTAAAGGTGGTAATTATTTTTGTGTTCTAATGAAGCCGACAAAGTGTAAATGAATTATATGTTGAGGATATATATATATAAGTTCATCCGTATCATTTTGAGTAATGTATGATGTGTGTGTTGATGAGATTTGACAATTAGAGTAGAGAAGAAGGGTGACATTTCACAGTTTCACTTGCACATAAAGAATTTGTGCAACGACTGTAAGAAGAACAGAGTAGAAGTGTAGAATCATTCTGTAGGAAGAAGATTGAATATTGTGCTTCACCAAAAATTGTAATCAGACATTTTTAGATGCTATTTATCTTAGTTCAACCTCTTAGATGGATATTATTTGATATTCATTGTATGGCAATAAACCTTTCCTTTGAGCAGTGAGTTCTAGGCAATGTGCATGAATGCAAGTGCATTCCCCTTATTGTAATCATCATTTGTGTATACTCATATTTAATTGTGGATTGGCCGTCCATCATGGTTTTTCCCCTAATAGGGTTTCCACATAAAATCCTTGTGTTATGGTTTTGTGTCTATTTTCTCTATGTTTATGCATTGTGGTAGAATGTTGTTAAATTTTTGAAGATAAAGGTTAACAAATTGAATTTTTACACAACACTGATTCACCCCCCCTCTCAGTATAGCTTGTTTCCAACACATTCATCTTTGAACATCTTCCCCTTTTGTGATAATTTTTTAGAAGATGAAAGTGTAAGTGAGGAAGATATATTATTGTTGAATGATCAAACCTTTAATATCTACGACAACCCTCTTTATGATTCCTCTCATATTTTGGAAGACATTATCGAACAAAGGAATGAAATTATGGAAAATGATGACAATTGCATTGTTCTTCTCCTAGTAACTCTCCTAGTTGTGAAGATGAGACTTTGATGTTAGAAGATCTAATCAATGAAAGTCATGAGAATTTTTATTTCCTCTTCTTTCCTAGAGAAAACATTATTGACAAGAAAACACCATCATTGACAACTAAAAAAATGCAACCATCAACCATTCCTCTAATTTTGATGAAGTCATTTTGGAAGAACCAATCCTTGAATGTCAATAAAATTTGGTTTTTAGTTCTCATAAAAGCTCTCCTCTTAGGGAGGATATCATGATGGAAGAAAATGACAAAATTTCAACTTCCCTAGATGTTGGTAAAAAGATGATACTATATTTCCATTTATTAGAAATACATCAGACCAAGACCATTGAGGTTATCAATGTAAAAGTGTCCATTAGATCCCCCTTGATTAATGGACCTCCTACATACCCTATGGGACATCATAAAAATCCTCTAATTCTTTACCCACCTTCACAATCACCTCAAAATCAAAACAAACCTGAACTTATCCTTTACCCACCCAAGAACAATGTGTCACAACAACCGAGTCATAATACTATTTCTCATACATATAACACTAGAAAAAAATTGTAACCAAGACAAACACCTTCAAAATCCCTCGCATTTTCTAACCCTATCTTGCCTAGTGGCCCTCATTTTCCTACACATAATGAAAATGAGTACAATCATTTTGAACAATTTAATAATACTCTTGCAAAGATATCCCTATGGGACTAAATTGAAAATCCACCTAACTATCACACTATGCTTCAAACAACCTTGCAAAAATTTGTGGTTCCCTCTAGTGAAAACCTAAATTATATAATAGTCATGATTCAAGTAATAAATGCTAACATTGTTTTCCACCAAAGTGAAATCCCCCCTTTAGAAGTTTAAAAAAAAAAAAGATTTCATAATATTATCTCAATATAAATAAATAGGCATAAAGAGAACCGTTGTTGACAATGGCTCTACTCTTAATGTGTGTAGTGTAAAACTTTTGGATAGAATTTGTGTGGATAAATAAAAAATTCAACATGAATCTTTATCTATCAAGAGATTTAACAATGTGGGAAAATAATCACTTGGTGTGATCACTTTTCCTATTACAATTAGAAATGCCACATTAGAAACATTGATCCATGTCATGCCTCATGATATTTCATATAATCGTCTTTTAGGAAGACCATGGATTCATGTAATGAATGGGGTACCTTCTACTCTTCATCGTAAAATAAAGTATATTTTAAAAAACAAAGTGTACATACTCAAACATGACCCTAACCTACATAATTGTTTGAACATTGAGGAAAACAAGGAAAATCCTTTGAAAACATTTACACCAACTACACAAGTAGAATCCCTCCAACAGAAAGATGAAGAAAAACATATCAAGAAAATCAAAAATCTAGTAGAAGATGTTTGGGGTTTCTTAGAATTCAAACCAACATTTGTGGGAGAATACAAGATCATGAACAAAGACTCTGAGAAGGGAAAATAAAAAGTGGTAATGTCAACAAAAAATTTGGAATGTCAACAAAAAATTTGGAAGACCCTTTAAAATCATCCACCTCAACCAATTTAGAAGAAGACAGACACAACAAACTTGGATGAAAATAACTATCAACAACCTCTGAATCCTAAAGAAATTATAAAATTTATGGAAGAGTTTATGAACTAATGAAAAAACTTGGATATAGTGGAAAAGGATTTGGTGCTAGAGAACAAGGTATATGTGTCCCTATAGAGCGTCACACACAAGAAAAGACTATTTGTCTTGGTTATTACAACTCGAAAGAAACAAACAAGCCTTCACTTAATATGAACACTATTATAAAACATTTGTCTAAGCCAACTTTAACATTAGTGCATCCTAAACTGATAAACACTAGTGGTCTTGATTGTTATTCTTTGCAAGAATTGAAACAAACAAATAAATCTTCGCTTAATGTCAATGTCATCACGCAAAACACTAATTATTTGAATTCATTAAATTTTATTCCCTCATATAAAGGAGAGAACAAAATCTCACAACCTAAAGGGTCCTGTGTAGATATGACACAATGTAAATCTAAGATAGAGATATATTTATCATAAAATAATGAAACATCCTCTACTTTCAATCAAGAGGGTATCTTGTCGAGAATACTCCAAGATCATTTGATATATCTCCCTCTAAGAACAAGAAATAAATTTTACTACAAACATTCATTTTTTGCATATCATAGAGTTCATGGGAATTCTACTAATGAATGTAAGGCTTTGAGTAATTGAATTCAACATCTCAAGGAGTATGGTGCTCTTCCTTGTGTTGAAGCACCAAAATTCTCTAACTGATACTTACTTTCATCCTATGTTCCTCATATTTGTCCTACATTAAGTGGGGTCAAGGGGTTAGTTATCCTTGTCCTTATATGTCACTTGTCATTGTCTCTTTTCGCTAGTTGATCACCTTTCATGTACATATAAGAGAAATCTTGAGATGTGGATCACATTCCTTGAGTTGACTCACTTGTGACATACTTATTCATGATGTAGCTTATTGGAAACATATGACTTGGCATAGGGCTTTCCAAATAAGCTCTCATGTCGTCTTCTACTTTAAAGAAATTTCTCACAATAATGGTGTTAGAAACCGCTTTAAAGCGGGGGTATACATCAACACTCATGTTTCATTGTGTGATTTTTTTTCTTCTTGTGATGTGCTATTTTCTTGATGGTATCATTTTGTTTGATTTCCTCCAAAATTTTGATATTTCTTTGACTTATCCTCTCTTGGAGACATTAGGCATAATATTCCCTAAGAAGAGACCTTGTGTGAATTAAGAAAAATCCCTTTGAACACACCTTACACTATTTGTTATATGGAAACCTTTCATAATAAAATTTACATGCTTGTGGAGCTATATTGTTTATTCGTACATTCCAAGCATACAAAGTTTTTCTTGGCTCATGAAGCTCGAAGTTCATTTTTTTTTCATGAGCTCCAAGCATACAAATTTTTTCTTGCCTCATGAAGCCCAACGATCATTTTTTGCATTGTTCCTTATCAAAGTTATCATGAGGTATAGATTTGGTATGGTTGTATGGGAGCCGAATGAAGGCATGAATTTAACCTTGTCACTCGTGTGTATGTGTGTGAGTGCAGATTGGATGTATGTGTCTCACCTTCTTGGATTACTCACCCAACAGATAGCCAAGGGTTTCATTGCCTTAGAGTGAGCGCACATTTTTGGACAAACAACCTAGATCTATTCCACATCGTGTTGGACAAATGGTCGAAGCTTTATCCACCTCATTTTTCTTTTTTTTGTTTCTTTTAGTTATTTACATTGCATGAACGTGTATCTTGATAGTGCATATTATTTTCCTTGTGCATGTCCTTTTGTGCTTATGTCAATTTGTCTTAGGCTATTGGATCTTGGGGGCTTGATCACCTCATCAGTCTTTGTTATCCTAGACAATCCACATTGGTATGCTCAAGCCCCTCTTGAATGTATACTTTAGTGTGAGTTTGAAGCAGGTTCCTCCTCTCACTAAAGTGGGGGCTAGATGTAATGATGGAAGTTGACCCCTCTCCTTGGAAATGGTACAATTTCTCTTAATCTAGGAATAATTAATGATAAATTGGACTCAATATCACCTTGATCTAGTGTTGTGATGTGTTTTATATATCAATATTAGGTGTTCGTCTTGTGTGAACTCATGAATTTAAATGGTACCTTTCTATAGTGTTGTGAATTTTTGTAACCTAGTTTCACACTTTTTTAAGGTTTAATCAATTAACTATACCTAATAAACCTCTTTCTAATCAAAATGTACAATTATTATGCCATATTTGAAGTGTTGTAGCACAATTTCACACTTTTTTAGGGTTATCATTAATAATTGGGCTTTATTATGCTTTAATTGTCCTTAAATTACATCTAGAAGCCTTAATTAATGTATAAATTTGATGATAATCTCGAAATTAACCATCACCCAATAATAATTTAGGTTTTTTTGGCTTGTGTGGCCTAGATTTAATGATCTAGGACTCATTCACCACCTTGGGTGAATGATTCCCACATATATTTTTGGGTCATGAACCCGATTTCACACCTTTCTAATCCTTTTTAATTTTTTTCCCATACATTATGCCTAATTGTACTCATTCACCACCTTAGGAAAATGAGTCCTGTTTAGCTCAAAATTTAAATTAATTCAAATTATTGGCAAGAATTTATCCTCCTAGATCTATGTTGGCTTGTAGTGTTGTAATTTCAAGAATTCTTGCATAATTAAGTACAAATACAAGGTTATTTCACTCATTTTCACCTAGGCATTCATGAGATCATCTAAGACTTTTGTGAGAGAATTCATAATAGCAAGCTTGAGTTCACAAGAGAATTCAAGAGTTTACAAGATATTTTATACGAAACTCAAGGGTATACTTCTTCATCAATTGCTAAAAAAATTCAAGATCCATCATCATGTCAAGAATATCAACCATCAATCATGTTATTGAGCTAGTGTTGTGATGTAGCAGTGAATATCCAAGATCAAGCATTGTTCTACACCTATTGTCAAGATCAAGATCTCCATCCTACATGGCCATTTCATGTTGAGTTTCAAATTTACAAGACATCGTTCAAGGTATCATTTCTCACGTTTCATGTCCTATGTTGCATGTTTCATGTTGATCTCTTATTATTTCATCATTTAGTTTAATTACCTAAAAGGGGTTTAACCAAGCTAAACCCCTATTCACTAACAATCAACAAGTTTTCTAATCTTTACACATGTGATTGCAGATCTAGGTCTCTTGGAGGTTGAACAATCATTGAAGACTAGATTACAAGCTTGGAGAAAATTGTTGGAGTTGTCTCCTCAATTGCAAGGTTGGAATATTCACTAAAAGGTCACCTAGAACCCTGAAATCAGAGTTTCAGATCCATAAACTTTGAGAAGTGGATTCAGAAGACTGAGAAGAATAGATTCAGACCTTGAAGTTCCAAAAATAAAAACTAGAATCATTTGTTGAGTATATGCAGGATCATCATGGAAAAAATAGGCCCTTAAGTTGTGATGAAAATTCAAAAAATTAAAGGTAGAAAACTTGACATAAAAATTTGAATAAGTTATCTATATTATTTCAAAAATATGTAACAATAGAATCTGTAGAAAGTTGAATGTAGTTTCTAAACTACTAGGTTTATTTAAAAAATATATATCTATTTTGTGAAAACTTGAAATTTCAATGCAGTAGTACTTAAATTTCAGGGAAAAAATAAGAAGTAGGTGTTTGTCTGACCACCCTAACCACAATAAAAAGATAATATTTTTTTATAAGATTTTAGATATAAATAGAGGACTCATTTCCTAATGTGATTTATATTTTTTTGTAATTTTTTTGCAAGTAAATAGTTAATTATGATTTTTTTATTACAAATTTTAGAAAATATAAAAACTCGTATGTCTTACCACGTTAACTCGGTCAAAACTTCTTGATTTTTATTTTTTTTAATCCTATAGTATGTGAAGCATAGAATGTGACACATGTTCTAGATTCAAAAAATATGATACCATTTGAAAGCTACAGATGTTTTTCAATCAACCTATCAATTAGGACTTTCGTTATATTTCAAATAGTTCAAATGAATAATAATTATTTATGAAATTCAAAGTAAATCATAATTTATATTGGTGGAAAGCTAAGAATCACCTTTAAAAACCATTTTTGTTTCATCATTTTTGGGTAAAAAAATTTGTTAGCCACATCGGCCATCATATCACTTACATATCGCCATTTTTTGGCCCATCTTGATCTGCACATACCCCATCAAAAGTGGTGAATGGGTCCCACTGTAGGTGTTTTTTAGAAATTTTTGTAGATTCAAACACCCTTTTGTTCGAAATTTTCTCATGAGCAAAAATCTAGAACTAGGACTGATTCGCCCAAACTGCTGAATGAGTCCCACTAGGTCAAAAAATTAGAATTTAAAACATTTCAAGACTCTTTCCAATCATCTTCAAGTTTCTAGGTGCACACATTTCATCTCAATATTTTTTATTTTGCTTAATATGAATTTCTAGGTTATTTAATTCAAGTTTGCATCATAGTAGGGTTTTTCATTTCATCTTGTATTTCATTGTCTTTTCCAAGTCTTAACTTGGTGGTGAACCCCTGAGTAGTCATTAATCAGACCCTAGGAAAATCCCTTAGTAGATCTCTTACCTTTATTCCACTCTTGGGTGGATATCTTTAGGGCATCCTTGAATGAAATTGGAAAGTGGGTGTGCTCTATGTCTTAAAACCATATGATAGCACCATTCTAGTTTTTAATCATTTCATAATCATAAAACCCTACATCACAAATGTTAGCTCAAAAACAAACATGATGCATGGTGACTTTGATATGATGCTTGATACTTGAATAATGCTCCAAAATAATTGATAATCACTCTTAAATGATCTTGAATGCTAGAATTATTTATCTCAAAAATTTCTAGATGACTTCTAAACTTTCTAGAATTCTTGATCTCAAAAAGTGCTAAATGACTTGTAAACTTTCTAGGAGAAAATATGTGAAAAAACCTTGTATTTACAGTTGTTTATGCCAAATTCTCAAAATTACAACACTACAAGCTGAAATTAGGTCTAGGAGAATAAAATACTACCAATAATTTGAATTTAAATTAGGGCTAAGCTAAGTGAGACTCATATGCCAATTGGGGCATATGAGTCCCATTAGGCCAAGCCTAGGACACATTTTTTAAGAAAGTATAATTTTATGTTAAATTTAGATCTAGGCCCCAAAACATAGGTGGGAAACATATGATCAAGGTGGAATATCAGTCTGATATCACTAAATATGGGTCATACAATCCAAAATCATTAAATTTTGATTGGTTACTTGATGTATGTCAGGATTATCCTCAGAAAGATGCATTAATTAAGGCTTGTGGATGAAAAATAGGAACAAATAAGGCATAAAGAAGCGCAATTTTAGTAGAGAGGGCCCAAACAAGTGTGAAAATGTAAAGGGTGACATTTTTCTATAGTACATTTACCCCCACTTTAATGGGAGGAGGAACTTGCTTCAAACTTGCACTAAAGTAGTAAATCTCACATTAAGAGGGGTACAAATTTACCAATACTAATGATATAGGACAATAATGATCAAGAGGGTTGTGCAAGCCCCTAGGATCAAGATCTTATGACAAACCAACATAGTGATAAAACAACACAGATGTAAATAATGTAAGGAGAAACAACAAGGCACAAGCATACACTACGAAAGATAAAGATAAGGAAAAACAAAAGACAAAAGGGGTGGATCAAGCTTTGACCATTTTTCTCACACTTTGTGCATCATATCTAAGCTATTTGTCCAAAAATGCACACTCAAAAGGGCTAGTGGAACCTCAGACCATCCACTAGGTGAGTCCTCAGTGAGACACATACACATACGATCAGTATGCACTTACTTAGATAAGTAAGTGGATATGGGAAAGTCACGCCTAAGTTCAACTCTCATACGTACAACCATACCAAAGCTATACCTCTTGATAACTTTGATAAGGTGCCACACAACAATGACCATCGAGCTTCATGAGGAAAGCAAAGCTTCATATGCTTGAAACTCATGGACAAACAAGATGGAACCACGAGAAAGAAAAGTGTGTTATTAAAGGTGGCCATATAATCAATATTGTAAGTGTAAGGTACGTTTAAATGATTTTTGCTTAGTTCATGTAAGGTATTAACTTATGGAACATCATGCTTAATATCTATAAGAGAGGACCAATCAAAGAATATAAGATTCACAACTTAGGGGATACAGTGTTTCACATCAAGCCACTAAGAGGAATATAATATTGTAAGAGAGATCATGCTCATGAAGGACAGCAGACCCAATGTCACCACAAAGCGAAAGACACATCACATGAAGTAAGACGACTTCTACATAATGAAACATTAAAAAAAAGAAAAAGAATAATTCCAATGTATTCCCCCACTTTAAAGAGATTTCTAAACACCATGTTGTGAGCAATTAATTTAAAGTAGGAAATGAAGAATGCTAACAAAAGAGGACTTGAAATCTTACTCAAAAATACCTATGCCAAGTCATATGGTTATAAATGAAGCTACTTCATTCAAAAGGGGAGGGGTTTCCCCCAAAATGAAACTCCAAACACATGAGAAATCCATGGATTTGGGGTCAATATGTCTTTTCTACAATGTTATTAGAGAGCTCTAAACTATCATCATTCCTGAATTCCTCATGGAATAGGAAGATTGAAATAAAGAGAGAGAAAACAAAGAAAAACCTTTTGGGTCAACATGGAAGAGACCTAAATGTCTTGACACCTTGCATAATCCCCAAAAGGAAAACACAAGACAAATGAAAAAGATAAAGGAAAGTATTTTGTGTCAACATGAAAGAGAAGTAGATGTCTCAACACCTTGTTTCATCCCAAAAAGGAAAAAAAAAGACAAATGAAAAGGATAAAGGAAAATATTTTGGGTCAATATCGAAGAGACATAGATGTCTTGATGCATTGCATCATCCCAAAAAGGAAAACACAAGACAAATGAAAGAATAAAATGTTTAATGCATAGACATAATTGTAGGTACAAATAGAGGAATGTTACAAAGAGAGAGAGACAGAGACAGAGAGAGAGACATCAAACATAATGGTACGAGGGATCATATTACACACATGCAATCACACATAAAACATGAAAAAGAAAATAATGAAAAAGACTAGTCAAGAGCATGTGAGTCAACCTATAGTAGGTTGTATACATCCCAATCATGTTCATTGTAGATAGAAGGTAGAAAAATATCCAAAGGGACAACAAAAAGTGTCGAACTAGGGCAAGGCTATCCTATTCTTGCCCCAAAATGAAATGTTGAAAATTTTCACTCTTATATTTTAGGACATAGAACAAATAATTTTCTCCAAGTTTCATTCAAGGATACATTAGAGATCTCAATCTAAGGATGGAGTGAGGGAAAGATATTTGCAATAAGGTTTCCTAGGGTATGACTCAAGATCAAAGAGGGTTTCACCATCAAGCTAGGGATTAGAAAGACAAGAAATGTAAAATATATGCAAAACCTACCTATAAGATCTAGATTATGAAATTTAAATGTAGAATATAAAACTGAGAAAATATAGAGGTGCACATAAAAACTTAAGAGACTTGAATAAAGACTTGAAATACTAGAAATGCTAAGTTTTGAAGCAGAATAGGACTCATATGCTAGTAGGTGAGATTTAGTCCTAGTTTAGGGTTTTGGGATGAAACGAAAATTGAGAATTGTTGAATTAGGATCTACATAAAATGTCTAAAAATAGGTATACTGGGACTCATATGCCACAAGTGGCGATTTAGTCCTAGTATCAAGGTGATTAGTTGAAAAATGGGGAGCTCTAGGGTTTAGAACATCACTCTTTCTCCAACTAACATTCAATTATGTCCTAAGAACCCTAATATGACTGACTATAAACCTCTCAAGGTGAGTCAATACATAATTAGGAGGAATTAGGAGGGAGTGTTCTTTCAAATTAAGGGGTTCACCACCAAGCAAATTCTTGGAAAAGACAATAATGTTTTAAAACATGTTGTGATATGCAAAACACTTAAAATGAGTAAAATGAAGCTTCTTAATATTGAAAATGAAAAACTCTAAGTTAGGGTATATGTACCTGGAAAACTTGGAGATGCCAATAGGATTCTGGAAATACAAAAGGACTGCTAAAATATGCAAGTGGGAGGAATAAGATGCCTTTACTCCCGTCTTAGCCCCGCTGCTATTTTTGGGGCAAACACAAAATCTTTC
>CM021106.1:101238671-101302905 GCA_007115665.2 Sequoiadendron giganteum
AGAAAAAATGTGTGGAGGAACCTTGCATTTATACTAATTCATGAGTAAATATCCTCAAATTACACCACAACAAGCTGACATATGGAATCATTAATTCAAGAAGGCAAAATTCCCACCCGAATTTGAAATTGGACCTCAAAAATAAGCCAAGGAGGACTAAGATTCCCTTGGTGGTGTCTTAGTCCCAAGGATCAATTTTTCAGGGCACAAAATCAAAAAAGGGACCTAATTGAGAGGTTTAAAAATTAGGGTCCCAAGATCCATGGAGGACAAAGACGCTTGGAAGGTGGAATCTTAGTCCCCGTCCAAAAATCAGGGACACACAAATAGAAACTTTAAATGATCATTTATCTTTCGAGGTTTTTTGAGATTTTCAATAAAAATATATAGTTTATAGGGCTTGTGGATGCAAACTAGAACCAATTAAGCCATAAATAATCATAAATAAAATAAGGTGAGTCCAAACAAGTGTGAAAATTCATGGGTATTCATTTTACTACACTATAGAAGGTTTCTCTGAAAATATGATATCCTCTAAGGCTTTCCTGTAGCTTCCTTCCTTCCAAATGTCAAGTTCTGAGACACTGAATTCCGCTTTGTAGGTGACAACTTTGACAAATTTTCTCCAATCTTGCTCTTCAATGAATCTTCAACCTAGATCTGCAAATTACACATCAAAGAGAGGAGAAAATGTTGTTTTTAGTGGATAAGGGCTTGTCTTGGTCAAACCTCATTTTAGTAATCAAACGTTGAAATGAATAGAAATATAATAGAGGAATGATGAATGAACAAATATTTAATGTTGCACTTCACCAAAAACTTGAACAAAAGGCTAAAATCTTGTATGTAATGGCTAGCATGAATGTGGATCTTGAATCTTTCTTGAATGATATGGATATTGATTTAAATACTTGCTTGAATCCTAAAACCCTACATCACAAATGTTAGCTCATAAACAAAAATGATGCATGATGACTTTGACATGATTCTTGATACTTTAATATTTCTCCAAAATTCTTGATAATCACTATTGAATGCTCTTGAATGCTAGAATTATTGATTTACAAAAGTCCTAGATGAATTGTAAATTTGCTAGAATGATTGATCTCAAAAGGTGTTAAAGGACTTGTAAAATTGGTAGGATAAAATATGTAAAAAATCCTTGTATTTATACTTGTTTATGCCAAATTTCTCAAAATTACAACACCACAAGCCAACATTAGATCTAGAAAAATAAAATCCCACCAAGAATTTTAATTTAAATTAGGTCTAAGCTAAGTGAGACTCATATTGGTGTAGGAGAACCATGTTGGTTCACTTTGCAATCAAGGTATTAAGTTTGTCTTAGGTTGATTTTAGGTGTTTTGAGTTATTGAGGTTCAAATAAGATCTAATAGACCGTGTTGAACTTGTTTTATTTGGTTTTGAGGCATAGGTGGTAATTTTTGAGTCATATGTCAAATATTACAAAAAATGTCAATCTTGTGTAAAAGTGCAAAATAGAAGATGAAGGGTCAAGTAGTTAGGGAGTCAGTGTAACCATTTGTTTTTTTATGTAATAAGGTCGAATCAAGACCATTTTGAAAATGTATGTTTTCATGGAGGGTCATTTTTAGGTGTTTGGTGAAAGTTGTTAAAGAAGTGTAAAAAGTTGCTTTGCAACTTGTCAATGTTGTATGTAAGTGGAATTTGAATAGTCACTTGAGTGGATCTTGTTAGTAACCGATGAGTTATAGTTTCATGTTATTATTGTGGCCTCACAAACTTTGAGTCAATATTATTGAAACATTTGGAGGATAAAAGAATGAAAAGACTATTTTTCTACACTTTTTTTCATGTTTTTCTATTCTAGGCCAAGGTACGACCTTGTATGATCACGTATTCACTTCTCATTGATTGTAAATGAAAGGTATCTATTGATGGTGTTTTTATGCACTTCACAACATAGGTAATACATACGTGCACTACCTCTCTTGAAAGACAATCTTCCACAATCAAATTGCAGAACACTATCCCAAGGTTTCTTAGATGTCAGGTCATGACGAAGGTTGGAATATATCAGTTGTTTGATGTGATTTTTCTGGAATCATGAGGTGGTCGTACGTAGTTTAAAGCTGTGAGAGGATTGGGTCAGTGAATGGAGTTCTTCGAATATGAAATTACTGCAGTTCAATGTAGGCTCAGACAACAGTCATGGACTCCATTGTTTTTCCAGATTTGGCTTTACAATGTGCAATGAACCTTAACATAAATTGTTTCTAAAAAAATGAAAAAAGGGGTAAGGGAGAAGGATGGTTCCTAGACCTACAACTACTGATGAACAATGATCATGGAGGTTCTTGCTATGGATAGTTTCCTTAAACATAATTTCACTTAATCTGAATTCTCACAATGTCATGAAATATATGCTATCTTCTAAGGACCACAAATATTCATCATTCATTCACCATGTAAATGTGAACAAAGAAAAATTTTAATGAGAAGCTATGAAATTATAGTCCAGGCTAACTTTACACAGTCATTTACCAGCAGCAAATCACCAAAATTATGGACAAGGAAAGCATACACACAGCATGAATCTTCAAAACCAAAGACAACACACGAAATCCACTACAACTAACTAAAGGAAACTAGAACAACAAAGTAATTTGAAGCAAAGTTTTAAATACAAGGAGAATAATCATGAAAAATGTAGAGAAACCCAAAAATACACCATTAAAATGACTGTATTTTCTATTATAATTTTTGCAACATGCCTTTACAACAACTCAACTCCCTTAAAATGAAAGGAGGAGAGCCCTATTTATAGTTTTCAAAAAGAAAAATTAATGACCAAGATTTGATTCTATTGTGTGGCCAGGATTCAATTTACACTAGGGTTTCACCTACCCCCAAATACATTTCATTTATAAGACATTTCTTGTCTTTTCCCTATTTTGTCATCTAGTGGTAGCACTGTAGCAATTTTGTCTTTTTGTTGTTTGCCCTTTGCTGTAGCTATTCCTTGAGGAATTCTTCATCGATGATAGGGTTGCCTTCAATTTTCTTTAATGCTACATAATCCACAAAGTTCAAGAGCATCGACTGGATCTTATCTACTTCCATGATATCCGATCGCAGGACCTGGTAGCTCCATTCCTGAGAATTGTTGATGAGCTTTTTCCAGTCATCCTCGTATTTGGAAACATTATCCCTAAAAATTTCTGATTGTGTGAACGCTCAGGCAGAAAAACTCATGAAGTTTGTGGTAACCTCAGCCGACATCCCATCTTCCATGCTCTTCAAGAAGTGTGGCTTTATGCTCTCTAGATTTATTTCAGTAGCGGGTAGCTCGTACCTCGTCATTAACTTGAGGTACCGAGTGCACTCCTCTCTTGACACCTTGGCCCATTTGATATATGCCGCTATACATTCCAGGATCTGCTCCAGCCTTTTCTTCCAGTGATCGAAATCTCGCCTCCATGTATCCACTAGCCAGTGATCATCATCTTTGAGGGCAAGGTCCTTCTCCCAGACCTCGCTTGGAAATGCGAGTATGACCTCAATTTTTGGGTAGGATGCTTTGTATTTCCTTGGGATCTCCTCACAGACATGCCTTGTTCCCTCAAGGGTTCTTTGTACTTCTAAGAACTTATTTTTTGTCGAGACAACTAAGTTGATACATGCTTTTCCCATGTCCAAGACCTGCCGAAACCAGTTTTCTATAGTCCTATCAAGGTTCCTTCTCTTTTCTAATTTATTTATATGTTCCTGAGATAGCAACTAAGGTGGGGTGGATGACATCGTGGGCTGCTCATACAGGGACGACCATTACTGAATATAGGCCGTTAGATCAACCACTTGTGCCTTGAGTTCCTCCTTTGAAACCTTATCCTACTGGATAAGGTGTACCACTGTGGTGACTGATTCCTGGAGGTGATCAAACTTTTTCTCCCTTGTGGCAACTCCCAAGTCGATGGTGGAGATTTTATAATTTATTCCCTATTCTCCAACCACCGGTGTCACTATTTATACTACCCTAGATCCTGAGGCATCCATAGTCATCTTTGATCTGATCTTCGGCTTTTTCTCTTTCTTGGTACTTGTTTGTGCTCTAGCCAGAATGGTTTCTAGCCTTGCCTTGGGATCTTTCAAGGTGGGGGTCTTTTGTTTCAACTGTCTTTCTAGCTAATCAAGCATTTAGGGCTCTGCCCTAGGTGGTTCACTTTGATTCCCATTGTCGTCCTTCTTGAGCTTACTGGCTCTGACAACAAGAGCACTCTTCTCAATTTTTGCATCCCCCTTCTCCTCATCAGAGTCCTGTTCAAGCATTACATACTTAGCGGGAGATTTGGAACGCAACTACTCATTGGGGGGATCCTTTGTTTCAACACCCTTTTCTTCTTTATCTTGGCCTTCTTCATGTTCCTTGGGCTTCCCCCCTCACTCATCTCCATGGAAGTATGCCTCCTCACCATGTTCTAGGGTTTGTCCATGCCCCTTAGTTGGAGACCTATTGCCTTCATTCTTCGGAGCAACCATTTCTTCCTCATGGGCAAGCCTATACTCGACTTCCTTATCCTCAATCTCCTTAAGATGCTTTCCCCACTCTTCATTGAGTTTGGGGTCATTTGTTTCTCTGATTAGTTCAACATCAAGCTCCTCAGTGTCCTCAGTGGAAGACTCATAGGCCACTTCATCTATCTCCCGACGTTTGAACAAAGGGTGTTCATGATATTCATATTCTTCATCTTCTAGCCTCTTCGCAACTTCTAGTTGTCGTTGCTCAAGTTCATCAGATATTTGCATTTTTTCCTCCATTCTTGGTAGTTCAGAAGGTGGAGGGAGATTTCAAGCATGGGCCATACCCTGAGCTATTGCAGCTTGAACCACTAGATTGGTAAGCATCCCCAAAATCTTGGATGACACATTCTGCATGTATTTCACAAAGGATTATGGGAGGCTAAGGGTAGGCATTGTAGTAGTGGAAACAAAGGGAAGGGAAGGATACATGGAGGAGGAGGATACTGGCAAGGTCATAGTGGAGGATGAATCTATGAGAATAATCTGCATAATAGGAGAGGTGGAAGCAAGGTGGACAAAGATGTCCACCACAGGTGGGGAGGAAGCAGAAACAACAAGCGAAGCCTGCGGGATGGTGGCAATAGCAACAAAAACAATTTTAGCCGAGAGAAACCTTGGTAGGTTAGATTATTCTCTGCTCATCCCATGGGGCGGACCCTTGGGTTCCACAGACATCTCCATAGCTCTAGTTGTTTTCTTTTTCTTCTAGGAAGGTTTGCCCTATTATGCCTTACGGGCATAAACCTTTGGTTTGGGCAGCTACCCCTAGCTTCTTTTCTCTTCTTGGTTTTGATCGATGGTGGGGTTTTGGATGTTTCCCTAGTTGTAGCAGTAGCTACCCCTCCATCAGAGCCACTTGGTTCACTTTCTAGTCCCTTAAACATTAAGGAGACTCCTTGTTGTTTCAATCGCTATTTGTACCGCCCTAGATCCTGAGGTATCCATACTCATCATTGATCCAATCTTCATTTTTTTCTCTTTCTTGGTACTTATTTATGCTCTAGCTAGAATGGTTTCCATCCTTGCCTTGGGATCTTTCAAGGTGGGGGCTTTTGTTTCAACTATCTTTCTAGCCAATCAGGCATTTGGGGCTCTTTGCTAGGTGGCTCACTTTGATTCCCGTTGTCCTCCTTCTCAAGCTTAATGGCTCTAAAAACAAGAGCACTCTTCTCAATTTTTGCATCCCCCTTCTCCTCATTGGATTCTTGTCCAAGTGTTACATACTTAGTGGGAGACTTGGCATGCAACTACTCATTGGGGGGATCCTCCATTTCAACACCCTTTTCTTCTTCATCTTGGCCTTGTACATGTTTCTCAAGCTTCCCCCCTTGCTCATCTTCATGGAAGGATGCCTCCTCACCATGTTCTAGGGTTTTTCAATGCCCCTCAATTGGAGAACTATTCCCTTCAGTCTCTAGAGAAACCATTTCCTCCTCACACGCAAGCCGATCCTCGACTTCCTTATCCTCAATCTCCTTAAGCTCGTTGCCCCACTCTTCATTGAGTTCGAAGTCACTTTTTTCTCTTATTAGTTCAACATCTAGCTCCTCGCTGTCCTCACTGGAAGACTCATAGGGCACTTCATCTATCTCCCGATGTTCGAATAGAGGGTGTGCATGATATTCAAATTCTTCATCTTTTGGCCTCCTCACAGCCTCTAGCTATCGTTGCTCAAGTTAATCAGATATTTGCATTGTCACCTCCATTCTTGGTGGTTCAGAAGGTGGAGGGAGATTTGGAGCATGGGTCGTAGCCTGAGCTATTGCAACTTGAACCACCAGATTGGTAAGCATCCCCGAAAGCTTGGACAACATATTCTACATGTATTTCACAAAGGATTCTGAGACCCTGAGGGCAGGCATTGTAGCAGTAGAAACAGAGGGAAGGGAAGGAGACATGGAGGAGGAGGAGACCAGTGAGGTCATAGAAGAGGATGAATCTACCAGAATAATCTACATGATAGGAGAGGTTGAAGCAAGGTGGACAAAGATGTCCATTGCAGGTGGGGAGGAAGCACAAACGGCAGGCGAAGCCTGCGGGATAGTGGCAATAGCCGCAACAACAATTGCAGTGGAGGGAGACCTTGGCAGGTTAGATTCTTCTCCCCTCATTCCATGGGGCGGACCCTTGGGTGCCACAGACATCTTCGTACCTCCAGTTGTTTTATTTTTCTTCTGGGAAGGTTCGCCCTCTGATGCCTTACGGGCATAAACCTTTGGTTTGGGTAGCTGTCCACTAGCTTCTTTTCTCTTCTTGGTTTTGATCGATGGTGGAGATTTGGATGTTTCCCCAGTTGCAGTAGTAGCTACCCCTCCATTAGAGCCACTTGGTTCACTTTCTAGTCCCTTAAATGTTAAGGCGACTCCTTGCTATTTCAATCGGGTCACAAGTTTGTTGATCCATGCCCTTGTTTGGATCTTGACAGCTTTAGTGAGTATGTCGAGGTCATCAAGCTCTCGCTCATTCTGGTCAATCATAGGCAGTGGAAAATTGGCAAAGACATCATACCCTAGATCGATCACCGTATCCTCATCCTCTTCAAGCTATCCAGGAACTAGGCACAAATTTATTCTTCGCATGTTAATGGAAGTCATGCACATGTAGTGCCACAACTACACTTCGAGATCATCTTTGCAGTTGACCTTGAAATCTTCAACATTATGGAGGTGAGTATGATCCCGCCCCAATGCCTTTCTGATATGTCCATATGTGTCCATTCGAGGCCGAGCTATATATTGGCAAAAATTATATTCGACCAACTCCCTTTCTGAGTACCCCGCACACTGGGAGGTATGAATCTTGTACATCCCTTGGCTGAGCCCAATGGGGTAAGGTGTACCCGCTAGATGCTTGCTGCTCAAGATATTATGGATGTGTCATAGCTGCCAAGTCAGCTCTAATAGAATGATCCGGTCGTTGGTGTACAAGGGCAACTTTTTTGGTCTTTCCATGAATCCTTGGGCACGGATGTATGTGAACCTTGGAAATTGAATGTACAAGAAGGAATATTGCCTAAGGAGGGCTTTGCACTATGTGAAAATCTTCTCTAAAAGTCACGTCCTAGGGATCGGACGATGTGGATGATGAACACATCGTTCACCCTCGAATAGTCCTTGAAATTTTAGTACTATAGTTGAGGGTATTTATTATAGGGCTTGAGCTCTACCCCCGATGCCTTACTGGGTACAGTAGTTAATCCATGATAGTGTCACTGGTCCACGAGGGAGAACACCAAGTAGGAGGTCATGAAGAACTTGGAGGTCTTCTTCATAGTTGTAAACTATTCATGGAAGCAGTCACTGATTATCTCCCCCCAATAAAAGATGGTTCCATAGCCACAGAGAATCTGCTCCACAAAATAGAAAATCCATTCTTGGAAGAAGGATGCAGTAGGAAGACCCATCACCTGACTTAGCAAGGTCACTAGGTCATGGTAATCATCGAAGAAATCACTGCAAAAAGGCTCCTGAGGGAGCTTTCCAACACTACCCCATTTTTCCTTCAGCCAATATTGATTGATTAACTTATTACACCTTAGCGGATCCTGCTCCCATAGTTCCTTGCATTCTTCCATGGTGGGGGTTTCCATGCTCTTAAAGGTAGGAATGTGGAAGGTTGTTGTTATACCCGATGGGAACATATCTACAAGGACACTCCCATCCTAGTCCACTATGGTTCAAGTCTCTGGTTGATATGCATCCATGCATGCCATTACCAATTTTGAGGCCACCAAGGCCGGCAGGAAGCCTACAGCTTTAGCGATTCCGCTGCTCCTTATCAACTTTGCATTTTTTGTCTTAGGGTTCATCCTGACCCGTTGTGTAAATTCATCAACATTGACCTAACCGATGTTTGTATCTGTGACATCTCTCCATAGAGTGGTGACTCTAAATTGTAAGGGGACCCCTTAAAACTTGTACTTCATCAGGTCTCTATCCTCCTTGCCTTGAGGTGTCTTGGCTATTCCTTTCCCCTTCTCCTTGGAGGCACCAAAATTTTATGCATCGGATTCCATAAATCCTGCACAAAAGATGTGAATCAATAACATTCAAACATGAAAAATGGCTCTAAACAAGTCCCTGCACACCAAAGTTAGCCCTGCAATCATTATTCATATTCAATAGTTGCATAATATTTGATACAATATCACTAGAAAGCAAGGCAGACAACTTGGGTTGCCAAGGCCGGAGTTCCCTTGGAAAAATATCATTTGGAAGGTAAAATTAAGCATGGAACTCCCAAAGGGGTTTCCCAACGTTGGATTTGGTCAAATGAGGGTTGGTGTGCAGGAAGACCTAATTTTAGCAAGTGGGCCAAAATCCATTTTGGATTTGGAGGTCATTTGATCCTTCATTTCAGAGTTCAGGCATCAACTACAGGACAACCATTGGAAACGATGCAGAGGAGATGAAACTCCGGATGCCGAAATCTAGAACTCGGACTGTCGTTGTCGAGAAGCGGTCACAGGTCAGCCATTTGGGATGGAAAAATGCAAGAGGCAATCTGGGAGGGGAATTCTAGAAGATAATCCTCGGAGACAAATTTTAGGGGTTCTGGGAGGATAGTGGCAAACAGATGGTCAGGGCCCAAAGGTCGGAGAGTCGCTCTGAATTTTCCGTGTAAAATAGCGCCAGTGGAACAGAATTCTGGAAGCAGAAATCTAGGGGTCGGGGTCCAAATATACTTTGGGCATTGGTTTTTTGTTCAGATTTCTTACAAGGTGAAACGAGGAACATGGTTTAGGACTCGGAAAGACGTCTCGGGACGGCTGTGTAAAATGGAAAAAGTGACATGGAATTCTGGGGACGGAATTCCATAGGTTGGGGTCTGAAATGCGCTTGGATTTCTGGTTTCGCTAGGAAAATTTAATCAGACTCAATATGGTTGAGGTCCGAGGTCTAGGAGCGCACACAAGAGAGGCCATAAAAAATGGCGAAGTTAGAATGGAATTCTGCAAACGGAACTCTAAGGGTTGGATCTTGGGGATAGTTTGCTTCTCGATTGGTTTTTTGATTTTTTGCAAGTTTCGACATGGACTTCGCGGGGCTGGGATCCAAGAGTTAGAAAAACGCTTAGGGAAGGCAATTTAGGACGACAGAGACACAATGAAAACCCACAAGGGGAAATCTGGAGGCCGGGATCAAAGACGAGCTTGGCCGCATGAAGTTTTGACTTTTAAGTTTGAGTTTACGTGGAAGGCAACGGGAAGGCCTGGGCCTGGTTAAGGTGTTTTCCTGTTCCAAAGAACGACGATGGGGAGGTCCACCTCAGGTTTGATTTTTGATTCCTCAAACGATCCTTTTTCTCTTTTTTAAAACGTGGGTTTTTGGGGGAGGGTACCTACCTACCAGATTTTAACATTTTTTTACATTTTACTTAACCTTAACCTTCAAATTTTGATGAAAAAGAACATGAGGTGCACGGATGGTGGATGTACCTCAAAATCTTGAAGAGACTGCTGCTGGCCAGTTGGAAAATGTTAGAAGAAGAGCTTGGATTCAGGGGCCGAAAATGTCAGATGCTTTAGAACTCTCCAAATTTCTATAACTTGAGTTGTGTGAAAATGATAGCTGGAAAATCTGTTTAAATAGCCAAAATAGCCATTAAAACCGCAATTAATTCTTTCATACGGTGACCAAAAAGTTGGTGAGTTCAAATCTCACAGGCGGCAGTGGGCAACCTGGAGTCCAATGGCTGGAAAGATGTCAAGCTGTGACCGTGGGGAACGATGGAGTGCAAGCGGAATCCTGGACATAGAAATCCGAGATCTGGGGTTCGGGGTTCGAAAAGATGCTCGGTGCTAGACGCCAACAATAGCAAACCCAGAACGAAAATCCGAAGAAGGAAACCCGAGGGTCCAGGCCCAAAAGGGGCCACAGATGTCCGAAAGGAATTTTGACAAGGAGAACTCAAGTTGACCTTAGATATAGCATTTTTTCAAAGGGGTTGAGTTTGGTCAAACTTAGTATGTGGCTTTGAAGAGTGAGTTGACCTATTAGGGTACAAAAATGGACACACAAAATGAGGTGAAGGAAAAAGTGGCCTGACAAAAATTAAAGAGGGAAGAAATGGTCCCCATTTTGAATGGGGCATGTGTGCAATAGGCACAACAGTATCTGAATATAATTTTTAATTAAATTTTTTTACTAAATTTAATAAATCATAGTGAAATTTATGTTGATTTCTTTCCATGTAGGTGAAAATTTGGACTAGGGTAAATAGTGAGCAAGAAAATTGTGCAACTTGAAATATATCTAGTGAAAAATAATGATATTTTGTTTGAAGGTCTGTTTAAACATAATATATGTGTTTTAAAAATTCCAGGGATTTGGGATAATGTTTTGATAACTTTTGTTACTGCCCTAGGTGTATTTGCATGGTTTTTGGTATGAAAATGATGGCTACAAGTTGAGTTTTGATACAAATTGTTTGATAGAGGTTGGATAAGGGTTTGAGAAGCATGTGTAGGTATTTTGAAGTTTTTGAAGATATTTTATGGTGAGATAGGGCTTGGAGAATTGGTTTTCAATAAACACCCATGTTTCAAGCAAGAAATAAGCCTAGAACAAGGTTTTTGAGTGTTGGGTGAAATTCATAAGTGTTTCCTCTAATAAAAATGCTTGTTTTTGTCTATTTGAGACTTGTGGAGTAGGTATGGGTTAATAGTTTCAGTTAGGAAGGTGATTGAAGGATAGTTTCTTTGGAAAAGAGGGCTAATTGAGGCTAGTTACAGTAGGACAACAATTTTTAGAAGGGTATGATTTGAAACAAACTCCTCTTAAATTTCTATATGTTGAAATATGTCTAAATGGGTATTGAAAAAGCTAAGCCTCTTGTGTCTTTGAGGTGTATTAAGAAAGATATGCCAACATTTCATAATTTGAGTACTACTAGGTGATATGGGTGCCAATGAAGGAAGTTTTTTTGTTTAAGTTGATAACCTTTGAAGGATGATTGGAAATTTCTTGATTAAGTGATATTTGAGTGACTCCCTATTTCTATATATCAATTGGTATCAAAGCTAGAATATTTTGGAAAAGAAAAGGTTGTGTGTTTGTGTGTGCTGTGGAAAAGAGGAAACAAGAAAGGAAAAAGAAATGAAGGAAAAAAGGTAGAACACAAGGCAATAGACCAAGAGATAAAGGAGCTAAGGCAGTCTATGCAACAAATACAAGAGATGAGAGAAAATATGTTAGAGGAATGGAAGGTTAAGTTTTAGAAATTAGCAAGGCAAGCGTCAAGTTGGCACTTATAAGTTAAGAGGAAGGTGATATGGCCCATTAGAAAGATTCTACAGTGGACCAGACAAGAGGAGACAGTCAAACCATATGTGAAGGAAAATTTTATGATGAAGGAAGATGATAAACAAACCAAGAAAGCTAAGATGATGGTAGAAAAAGAAGAAAGTATGGAGTTTGCACCCACCCTTAAAAAGAAAGATGTGAAGACAGTAAGTTTGGGGAATGATTCCCTATTGGAGGGAAAAGGTAATGAGATGATGTCAAAAATAGACCTAGAGAATTTCAAGTATGAATTGATCTTGGAGGATCAAGATTGGCTACAAAGGTATGTTGAATTGGTTTTTTCTTCATTATATTCTAAAGAGGATAAAGGTCTTTCATGTTTTGTCATACCAAAGGTTAATGAACCTATTAAAGTAGTAGTCTTAGGGGAAAAATATTAGATAAACACGATGGAAAAAAAAGGTGAAAACAAAAGTGATTTGGTACAGAAGGTGGAACATGCATTTAATAAGGAGGATGGAATACACTATTTTATTATTGTGTTTACATCTTTAAGGAAGGGTAAACCTACATTCAAGATGAAGAAAAATATTGAGGTTGGTTCAATGATGTTTTCAAGCGAGGGAAGATCCAAGGGTCACCTACCAGATAGATATTTGTAGTTAGAGAAACGTTTGGATGCCAAACCTTTCACAAGGGTCGGAGATAGTGCAAGATTTTTGTACCTAGTTCATTGGAAGGGTACACCAGATGAAGGAAGTTTTGGAAGTCAGATTCATGAAGTGACCAAATTGCACAAGCTGCAACTCAGTCCTCAAAGGGACTTGAGAACTTTTTAGTCCACTTGTATGGTGTAGGGGCACCATGTTGGTTCACTTTGCAATCAAGGTCTTAAGTTTTTCTTAGGTAGATTTTAGGTGTTTTGAGTTATTGGGCTTCAAATAAGATTTAATAGACCATGTTGAACTTGTTTGTGTTGGTTTTGAGGCCTAGGTGGTAATTTTTGAGTAATATCTCAAATATTACAAAAAATGTGAATCTCGTGTAAGAATGCAAAATAGGAAGATGAAGGGTCAATTATTTAGGGATTTAGTGTAACCATTTGTGTTTTGGGTAATAAGGTTGAATCAAAACCATTTTGCAAATGTATGTTTTCATGTAGGGTAATTTTTAGGTGTTTGATGAAAGTTGTTAAAGAAGCGTAAAAAGTTGCTTTGCAACTTGTCAATGTTGCATGTAAGTGGAATTTGAATAGTCACTTGAGTGGATCTTGTTAGTAATCTATGAGTTACAGTTGCATGTTATTATTTTTTCCTCAATAACTTTGAGGCAGAATTATTGAAATGTTTGGAGGACAAAGAATGAAAAAGACTCCCTTTTCCAAAAAATAAATTCATGTTTTTGTTGTTCCATGCATGGTATAGCCTTGTATGATCATGTACTCAATTATAATTGATTCTAAATGAAAGGTATCTGAATCTTATTTTTAATTCAATTGGTTTGACTAAATTTCATCAATTATAGGAAAACTTATGTTTATTTCTTTCTAGGCGGGTCAAAATCTGGACTAGGGTAAATAGTGAGCAAGAAAATTTTGTAACATGCAATATATCTGGTAAAAATTCATGAGATTTGGTTCGAAGGTTTTTTTAAACACAATATTTGTGTTTTACAAGTTGCATGGATCTAGGATAACGTTTTGATAACTTTTTTTGCTGCCCAAGGTGTATTTGCACGGTTTTTTGTATGAAAATGATGGCTACAAGTTGAGTTTTGATACAAATGCTTTGGTTAAGGTTGGGTGAGGGTTTGAGAATCATGCGCAGGTATTTTCTAAAATTTTTGAAGAGTTTTTAGGGTGAAATTAGGGTGAGATAGGGCCTAGAGAATTTTTTTTCAATAAACCCCCATGGTTCAAGCAAGAAATACACATAAAACAAGGTTTTTGAGTGTTGGGTGAAATTCATAAGTGTTTCCTCTTATAAGAATGATTTTTTTTTGTCTATTTGAGACCTGTGGAGAAGGTGTGGGTTGATATTTTAAGTTAGGAAGGAAATTTAAGGATGGTTTCTTTGGAAAAGAGGCCTAATTGAGGCTAGTTCAAACGAGACAACAATTTTTAGAAGGGTATGATTTGAAACAACCTCCTATTAAATGTTGATATGTTGAAATATGTCTAAATGGGTGTCTAAAAAGATAATCCTTTGGTGGTTTTGTTGTGTATTAAAAAATATATTTTAAATTTTCTTATTTGAGTACTACTAGGAGATATGGGTGCCAATGAAGGAAGTTGTTTTGTTTAAGTTTATAAACTTTAAAGGATGATTCAAAATTTCTTGATTAAGTGATTTTTGAGTGATTACCTTGTGATCTACATCACATATTCCAGTTGGGGAATATGAGTCCCATTAGGCTAAGCTTGGGACATATTTTTCAATAAAGGTTTAATTTTATGTTAAATTACGATCTAGGCCTTGAAGGCTAGGTGGTACCCATACTCCCAAGGTGGCATATGAGTCCTAGATCACTAAATTTGGGCCAAAAAATAAAAAATCATTAAATTATAATTTGTTACTTGATGTATGTCAAGATTATCCTTGGAAAGATGCATTAATTAAGGTTGGTGGATGCAAAATAGGACCAAATAAGACATAAAGAAGCTCAATTTTAGCAAGGAGGGCCCAAAAAAGTGTGAAAATATAGATAATTTTTTTTTTCTACACTAGAGTGTGTACATTGCAAGAATTTATTTTTTCATGCACGTGGTTATTGATAATTTTTTTTAGATGGATCACACTTACACCACCAACAAAGCTATTGGAAAGCACAAAATTTCCATACAAACAGTGTCAAAAGGAGTTTTTGAAAAAAATTAACAAATCATTTGGAGTCTCATTATTAGGGAATTATTTATTTTCTCAATCCTTCCTAATTTGGATTTGTAGTGTCGAAAAATGTCGTCAGGGACATTTTCACACTTGTTTGGGCCCTCCTTGTAGAATTGAACTTAATGATACATTGATTTAGTGTTGTGATGTGGTTGACACATTCACATTAAGTATTGGACCCTTGTGAACTAATGGATTTAAATGACCTACCTTTCTAAAGTTTTGTGAAGTTTTGTAACACACTTTTACACTTTTCTAACATTTTATTAATTAACTAAATCTAATAAACCTCTTTTTAAACCTTAATCGTGCCTTATTTGGAGTGTTGTAAAGTTTTGCAACACACTTTAACTTTTCTAGGCTTTTCATCAATAATTGGATTTCTTATGCTTTAATTGGCCCTATTTTTCATCCACAAGCCTCTATTAATGCAAATTTTTGAGGATAATCTCGACACCAATCATTAGCCAATCATAATTCAGGTGTTTCAAACTTGCATGGCCTAGATTTGGTGATATAAGACTCACTAACCACCTTGAGAAAATGAGTCCCACCTAAATTTTTTGGTCCCAAACCAAATTAGGCGAATGATTCCCATATGGCCCAAAATAAAAATTAATTCAATTTTTTTGGTGGTATTTTATTCTACTAGATTTGATGTCAGCTTGTAGTGCTATAATTTTGGGAATTATGCCATAATTGAGTATAAATACAAGGCTCTTTCACTCATTTTCATCCTAACATCCTATGCATTCAAGTATTCATCCTTATAGCAAGTTTGAGTTCACAAGAGCATTCAAGGGTAGATTATCAAGCCTTTTAGAGTAGCATTCAAGCATCAATCATCATGTCAAAGACTTCATGCATCATGTTTGGTTTTGAGTTAACAATTATGATGTAGGATTTTGTGATTCAAACAAGAACAAGATTCAAGATATATCACCTTCAAGAAAGAGTCAAGATCTAAATCCATTGGAGCCATCTTACACATGTTTGAAGCACTTCATTGATAGAGTTTGGTGAGTTACAAAATCCTATCTTGTTCATTCATCATTCTCCATTCATATTTCATTCTATTTGAAGGTTTAATTACTAATAATGGGTTTGACCAAGGCAAACCCCTATTCACTAACCCACCAATATTTTTCCCCTCTCCTTTGTGTGTGATTTGCAAGTCTAGGTTGCAAATTTCCTAAGGAGCAAGATTGGAGAAAAGTTGTCAAGTCATTCAAAGTTGTCAAAGTTATCATAAAACCTTGGAGAACATTGGAGATTGCCTATACATTACAAATTAGGGTTTTGGATCTGAAAACCAATCACGAAGGATAAATCAGACAAAGAAGAGCACCAATGGGATATTAATAGATCTCGTCTATGGAGAAAACGTGATCACCGAGGAATTCTTAAAATGACATATTAATAGATCCCACCTATGGAGAGAACATGATCATCAAGGAATTCTTACTTATACATGAGCTTTATCAAGATATATATGATAAACTAAAAGAATGGATCAAGATGCACAATGGTTTTTCTTAACCTACAATGGGATTGATCACCTTACCATTGTGAATAGGACCCAAAATATTAGGCATCTCATTTTCCATCATCCCACAGTCAGACCAATTTCATGTGAAGCTCAGTTATCCATGGATTTTCTCCATGAATGTAGTCCCTTCAGTCGTACATAAATGCTTAAAGTTTCCCTTTGAAAATTAAATATTCACTATCTACCATAGTGGCTTTAACCGTTTGTCCTCCAAAGGAAACTTTTCCTTAGATTTCTTTTGGCCTGAGCCTATAGAACCTATAAAACCACAAGAATATAGAATAAATATGTTAGAAAAACAAGAAGATACAATTGAGAGAGGGGGGGTGAATCAATTGTCACATAATTTACAACTTTAATCATACTATTAACCTTTAATTCTAGATCTGATGATTAATAGTGAAATAAATAATTATACAACACATCAAAAACACGTAACACCAATACTTTTGCATGGAAACACTATTAAGGAGAAAACCATAGTAGAGGTTAATCCACAATTATACCCTATTAAAAGTATAATGAAAAATGAATAGAGAATGCTCTTGCATTCAGGAACACTGCCTAGAGCTCACTACTCAAAGGAAGGCTCACTTCCTTACATAAGACAATCAAATTAAAACCATTTGATTGGGATGAACTGAAATATTAGCTTCTACAAAATCTTGATGATAGTTTCGGTTAGGCACAAAAAATATTCATACACACAACTCAATCTTCTTTCACACTCTTCTCAATCTTCTTTCACACTCTGCTCTGCCCTGAATGATATAATATTTATTCACGCATGTATTTCACACTTATACACTGAGAACACACACATATATATTTTCATACCTCAAAACAATCTTGCTTATATATCCTCTACATAGACTTACATCAACAACTCTGTCAGCCACAGATAATAAATGAATTAAAAATGTCAGCCTCAATACATGATTAAATATTAATGTGCACCAACACAATTTGGTTACAACATAGAGAGGACCCAAAATAATATCCTTGAATACACCAAACAACAATAAATTAACCCAAAAAGATATGCAACATGCTACCATCAACATGTCGGCCAAGAACATGAAAACCAGAACATGCATCAGAAAAATCTTTTATTACAATCAAACCAAATAGCGTAGACATACAAAAAAGATAGAACATAATCTAGAATCATCCACGAAAATCACAAGAAAATACACAAAAATTGGAATTTCCAGAATTCCAGCTTCCTCTTCCAAGAACAACTACTACAATACCAGAATGACTATAGGAACACAAAAACACTTAACTTTCACAAATATTGATGTCTACCACTTAGACTTCCGGACAACATACTAGATAGGTTCATCAATAAACCCATTACAGCACAAGACTTAAAAATCAACTTACAAAACATTACACCAATATGACCTGCTTCGCTTCACTGACTGCTAGAAGATATATTTATTATAATTTTTTCAATCTCCTTGACATATAAAACCTTAAGCATCACTAGTTCTAATAGTGTTGACATCAATGACAACCACATATCATCAACACAATCAAAAAATCCAACAATATCCCCCTTTGGCATTGATGGCAACACATGATGTGAAAAAGAATACCATCAACCCAAACTAGCTCTTCCATCTTTTCCCTTGGCTCTTAATTGCATTTCTCCCCCATTTTTCCACAAAGATTCTTCACAATACACTTCTCTCCCATTAAAATTTTTCACATTACACTTCTCTCCCCCTTTGACATCAATGGAAAATGTTCACATGATCTGAACCACATATTTTTAAAACATCTGACTACTCCCCCTGAGTAGCAACCATAACATCAATCTGGAATAAGATATAGCAATGAATTCACTGACTGATGCAAACACTTGCATCATTAGCTCTGATTAGGAGGGGAAATCATCCCTAACTTTCCTCTGAGGTACTCAAAATTACCCTTAGGCAACGACTTATTGAAAATATCTACAACTTTCTCTTTAGTAGGTACATATTCCAGTTTGACTTCTTTCTCATTCACTTTGTCTTTCAAGAAGTGATACTTGATGGAGATATTTTTTTTTTAATGCATCACTATATTCTTAGAAATGTTTATGGTGCTTGAAATTTCACAGAATATGGTAATAGGTTGTTCATACTCATTCTTGACATCACTTAGCATATACTTCATCCACATTACTTGAGTACAGTTGCTAGCAGCAAAAATGTATTTTGCTTCAAAAATAGATAAGGAAACTAATTTTTTCTTTTTCCTTAGCCAAGACACCAACTTCTTCCCTAGGAATAATGCACCACCACTTGTACTTTTTCTATCATTCACATCACCCATCCAATCTGCATCATTATA
The DNA here is from genome assembly GCA_007115665.2 of Sequoiadendron giganteum. Lineage (NCBI taxonomy): Eukaryota > Viridiplantae > Streptophyta > Pinopsida > Cupressales > Cupressaceae > Sequoiadendron > Sequoiadendron giganteum. Next base: position 101,257,259 of record CM021106.1, read on the forward strand.
AGCATTCAGAATAACATCATCATCTTTCAAATACCATAATCCAAAATCAACTGTTCCTTTCAGGTATCTGAAAACTCTTTTCACAGCGGTTACATGTGATTCCTTTGGATCTGCTTGAAATATAGCAACTATGCATACAAAATTCATTATATTTGGCCTTGTATGATTTAAATACAATAGTCCACCAACCATTGCCTTTTATCTTGTTTGATTTTAGTTAGGAGATTCATCTTTTTGTGTGAGTTTGCATCCAGTTACCATAGGAGTACCAACTGGATTTGAATCATCCATCCCAAAAAAATTTAGTAGCTCCTTTACATATTTGGACTGAGATATAAATATTTCATCTTCTAATTGAGTAATTTGCAATCCTAAAAATAATTTCAGTTCTCCTATCATTGACATCTCAAATTCACTTTTCATTTCATCAACAAACTTCATATATAAGTCATCATCACCTTCAAAAATAATATCATCAACAAAAACTTTAATTATCATCTCTTTATCTTGATCCAACTTGAAATATAGATTGCTATCAGTAGTACCCTTACCCTTTCCAAGCTTCAATAAGTATTTATCCAATATAGCATACCAAGCTCTAGGGGCTTGCTTAAGTCCATATAGATCTTTCTTCAGTCTACACACCATGTCATTTTCATTAGTCAATTGAAATCCATCTAGTTGTTCAACATAAACTTCTTCTAGTTCACCATTTAGAAATGCTAAATTCACATCCATCTGATAAACTTTGTAATTCTTGAAAGTAGCATAAGAAAGAAATAATCTCACAACTTCTATTCTAGCAATAGCGGAAAAGGTTTCATTAAAATCAATACCCTCCATTTGTGAACACCCTTTGCAAACTAACTTTGCTTTGTTTCTGACTACTTCACCTTGCTCATTTAGTTTATTACAAAACACCCATTTTGTAACAATCACATTTTTGTCTTTAGATCTAGGAACAAGTTCCCATGTCTCATTTTTCTATATCTGCATCAATTCTTCTTCCATGGCTTCCATCCAATATTCATACTTGCATGCTTCATTGATATTGTTAGGCCCAACTTTAGAAATCAGACAATATTCTTCTAATATTTTCCTTCTAGTTTTGAAACCTTTACTCTTATCACCTATGATCTGACTATCAGAGTGATTTCGCTTTACATACTTTTTAGTTTTAGTATCTTCTTTGACTTCTCCTTGTTCTGCTCTTCCTTCAACATTTTCATCTATTTCTACTTCTTGATTTCCTTGGTTCATGGGAACAATTTGCAATTGATTATGTGTTTGAACATTCTATCCATTTTTAGTATTATCATGATTATTATCTAAATCATATCCACTACATCGGGATGGTCTATCAATATCTTCATCAACTTTGACATTAGCACTTTCAACAATTTTCTTCAACATTTTATTAAAACATCAGTAAGCTTTACTCTTAGTAGCATAACCTAGAAAGATTCCTTCACCACTTCTAGCATCAAACTTTCCTATATCATCATCTCTCTTGATATAGCATTTTCTTCCAATTTTTTTCAAATACTTCATAGTAGGCTTATAATCAAACCATAGCTCGAAAGGAGTCTTACCAGAATTACTGTTGACATTTACCTAGTTGATAGTGTACACATCAATGCTTACTGCTTCTCTCCAGTAGAAATGAGGAATATTTGCTTCCAACATCATGGTTCTAGTAGTGTCTAGAACTATTATGTTCTTTCTTTCAACAACTCCATTTTGTTGAGGGGTTTGGGGAGCAGATAATGGTCTTTTGATTCCATGCTCTTCATAGAAAGTATTGAATTCCCTAGAAGTGAATTTTCGACCTCTGTCTGACCTCAAACATTTGACCTTCAGACCTGTCTCATTTTCTACCATAGCTTTGAAACTTTTGAACTTATCTAATGCTACATGTTTTTCTCTTAAGAAGGAAACCCATATCATTCTTAAATAATCATCAATAAGCAACATACAATACCTTTCACCTTGTAGACTTCTGATTTTGGAGGGACCACATAGATCAGTATAAACCAATTCCAATATTCCATTAGAGTTGTATTTTTTCTTCATAAATAATTTCTAGTTTGCTTTCCCATCTGACATTCCTTGCATACAGCGTTAGTAGGCTTCACTATCTTAAGAAGATCTTTGGTCAGTTGAATGTAAATTATCTTTATAATGTTATCAAAGCTCACATGACACAACCACCTATGCCATAAATATCTTACATCAATTTGTGCAATCAAACAACTTTCACTAGTAGTACCCAGGTAGAAGATACTACATTTTGTCTTTGTACCAGAAGCAATCACCTTTCCTGAATTTCCCATTATTCTGCATTTACCATCCTTGAATTGAAGACTGTATCCCTTGTCTACCATCTGTCCAACACTCAAAAAATTATCCTTTAAGCCTTCTACATAAATAACATCACCAGTTTTACGCTTACCACCAAAAGAAATAGTGCCTCTACCATGAATCACACTAGAAGTGTTGTCTCCAAATCTTACAATGCCACCATCATAATTCTCCAAGTTTACAATTTTTTTTTTGTCACTAGTCATATGACGTGAGCATCCGCTATCAATCACCCATTCATAGTTTTCTTCAACATTGGTTGCAAGAGCTTTCTCAACATGCACACTACTAGAAGATTCAATGCACATTTGGCTATTTTCCTTGATAGCAATTAATACCCATCCATCTTCATTTCAAGTTTCTTTATCAGATTCATCATCAGTAACAACTTCTTCAGCATAATAGCATTTATTATGAAATCTAGTGTCTTCAGGCTTATACTTAGAAGTTCTTTCAGGACACCTTGATGAAAAATTACCTATTTTACTACAAGAAAAACATTTAATAGGTATATTTCCATTGTTCTTACCATGACCTTTGAATTATCTTCTTACAATTAGTGCTTCCAACTCTTCTAGCTCTCTTTCTTCATCTTCAATCTTTTTCATCTCATCTTCATACTTCAATGTCTTATTGGAACTTTCTCCTGTATCATATTTATTTTTCCCAGATACAATGGCTTTGAATGAAAACTCTACTTTAGGAGTAGATTCACCAAATTCACTCAACTCAAAGGCTGTAAGTTTTCCAATTATCATTTTTCCTGTTACTTTGGTTACTGACCTGAGTTCATCAATAGCATGAGATTTCGATTTGTAGGAAGGAGGAATAGATCTAAGTATCTTAGCAATGATTTCTTCTTCATACAAGAGACCACTGACACATCTAATTCTCATCACTAGTTCATTTAATTTTTGAGAGAAAGAGTGGATGTTCTCATCTTCACTCATCTTCATGTCTTCCCATTTTCCTTTGACTTTGTAGCTTAGCACTTTTCACTAGTGGGTCTCCTTCTTACAATAATTCCAACTTTTTCCACATCTCATGTGCAGTCTTCAAACACATCACATTCGACATATCTGAATCTATCAAGGCACTCACCAATGCTTCAATAGACCTAGTATTATTTTCAGCTTCTTTGATCTCATCAGCAGTAGAGGGACCATTATGAGGAATAGCATGTGTATTCTCTGTAATCTTCCAAATGGGTTCACCAATGCACTTAAAATGACATTCCATCCTGACTTTCCACATAGTGTAGTTTGTACCATCGAATCTCGGACTATCCTTCTTGTAAGATGAAATATCAGAAGAACTCAAGCTATTAGGATTCACCTTTAAAGGAACTAGCTCTGATACCAATTGTTGGCAAAAGAAGAAGATACAACTGAGAGGGGGGTGAATCAGTTGTCATAGAATTTACAACTGTAATCACACTATTAAACTTTAATTCCAGATCTAATGATTAATAGTGAAATCAAGAATTATACAACACATCAGAAACACATAAAACCAATATTTTTACGTGGAAACCTTGTTAAGGGAGAAAACCACGTTGGAGGTTAATCCACAATTATACCCTGTTAAAAGTACAATGAAAAATGAATAGAGAATGCACTTGCATTCAAGCACACTGCCTAGAGCTCACTAATAAAAGGAAGGCTCACTGTCTTACATAAGACAATCATATTAAAACCATCTAAGTGGGATGAACTAAAATATTAGCTTCTACAAAATCTTGATGAACATTTCTATTAGGCACACAAAATCTTCATACACTTTGTTCAATCTACTTTCACACTCTGCTCTGCTCTGAATGATTTTATCTTTATTTGCACATGTATTTACCACTTATACACTGAGCACACATGCATATATATTTTCATACCACAAAATAGACTTGCTTATATATCCGTTGCACGGATTTACATCAACAACTCTATCGGCCAAAAATAATAAAGGAATTACAACTATCGGCCTTAATACATGACTAAATCTTAATGTGCACCAACACAATTTGGTCAAAACATAGAGAGCACCCAAAAAAATATCCTGGAATACACTAAACAATAATAAATTAACCCAAAAATATATGTAATGCGCTACCATCAACATGTCAGCCAAGAACATGAAAACCCAAACATGCATCAGAAAAATCTTTGATTAGGATCACACCAAATAGCACGAATGTACAAAAAAGATAGGAAATGATCTAGAATCATCCACAACTATCACAAGAACATATGCAACAACTAGAATTTCTAGAATTCCAACTTCCTCTTCCATGAACAACTGCTATAGTACCGAATGAGTATAGGAACACTAGAACACTTAACTTCCATAAATCTTGATGTCTACCACTTAGAATTCTAGAAAACATACTAGATAGGTTCATTAATAAACCCATTAGAGCACAACACCTAAAAATCATCTTATAGAGCATTGAACCAATCTAACCTTCTTCACTTCACTAGCTGCTAGAAGATATATTTATTATAATTTTCTCAATCTCCTTGACATATACATCCTTAAGAATCACCAGTGCTAATAGTGTTGACATTAATGACAACCACATATCAAAAACACAACCAAAACATCCAACACACTATCCCTCTAAAAAATGTCCCCATCTACCTCCTACAAAAGACCAAGAGATAGTGAAAACAACCCCATCACACCTCCAAGAATAAAAAAAGTTTACAAATTCAAAGAGAAAGTGGTTGAACAATCTCTTGTGATTCCTTTCGTTCCTCCCCTTAGGGAAGAAAAGAGACCTATGGTTGATGAACCCACTCCTACACAAACGCAAATTGAAAATAGGACTAAAGGAAATAGAGGTGCTAGAGAGCATATGCATAGACATCATGTCCTTGCTCGTTGGTTACATGAGGAATTAGACAAAGAAAATCAAAATCCAAACTTGACTAAATCAATGCATGATGACTCTACCCTCACCCCAAAACAAAATAATCCAATACAACAACCACAACAAGAGTTGAAGCCTTCTTTAGACATTATCATTTGACCTCCTATAGTGACTAACTAGGATGATGATGATGAGGTTGCTAATGAATTGAATACATTATTTTCCTCTTCCTTGAACTTAGATGAAAAATCTTCTACAAAGAGAGTTGAATGTGGTACTGGTCCAAATTTGGCACTTGTTATTGTCCCTTTGGTTAGTTTTCTGCCTTCGGTATATAATGAACATGATTGGGATGTAGACAATCTGCTTTAGGTTGACTCACATGTACCTTACTAATATTCTGCATCTTTCCTTTTATTTTGTGTGATTGCATGTGCATGATGTGATCCCCCGTGACGGGTTGTTTGATGTTTTCTCTCTCTTTATGACATTCCTCTATTTATACCTTCATTTTTCTCTATGTCATCAATATTTTACTTTTAACTTTTTATCCTTTCTTTATCTTGTTTTCTTACTTTTGGGGATGATACAAGGCATTGAGACATTCATTTATCTTCCATGTTGACCCAAAAGTATTTTTATTTATCTTTTTCATTTGTCTTATGTTTTCCTTATGGGGATGACATAAGGCGTCAATACATTCATGTCTATTCCATGTTGACTCAAAAGGATTTTTCTTTGTTTTCACTCTCTTTGTGTCATTATTCGAGTGCTATGTGTATTTGGGAAATGTTGATAGTTTCAAGCTCTCTAGAAATATTATAGAAAGAACATAATGACCCCAAATCCATAGATCTTGTATGTGTTTGGATTTTCATTTTGGGGGCAACCTCTCTCTTTTCTTTGCACGACACAACTTTACTTGGAAACATATCACTTGGCATAGGGATTTCCAAGTTAGCTCTCATGTCTTTGTTAGCATTTTTCATTTGCTACTTTAAAGTAATTGTTCACAACATGGTGCTTAGAGATTTATTTAAAGTGGGGGCATACATTGACATTATTCTTTTGCATCTTTCTTTTTCATGGTTCATGGTACAATTTTCTTATTTCATACGATGCATTTCTCGCTTAGTGGATGAAATTGGGTGTGACATCCCTCAAGAGTGTGATCTCTCTTAGCATATTATATTCATCTTGGTGGCTTGATACGACAAACTGCATCCCCTAAGTTTTGAATCTTCTATTCTTTGATTGGTCTTCTCTAGTCCAGACATTAGGCACAATGTTCCCTAAGTTATGAGCTCGCATGAACTAAGAAAGAATCCTTCAAAAATTCCCTATTTTTCATTTGTATTTATATGGCCACCTTGCATAACATAGCTTGCATGCCTATAGAGCCATCTTGTTTTTTCCTGAGCTCTAATCATATGAAGTTTTTCTTGAATCATGAAGCTCAATTTTTTGTTTGTGGCACCTTATTAAAGTTATCAGTGGCTATAACTTTGGTATGGTTTGAGCGGGAAGCCCAACCGAGGCATGACTTTCCCCATAGCCACTCACATGTGTGTGTGATTGCATACCAGCCATGTGTTTATGTGTCTCATCTTCTAGGACTTCTCACCCAACAAACAATGAGTTTCGTTGCCTCATAGTGAGTATGCATTTTTTGGAAAAACAACCTAGATCTTATCCTCATCATGATGGAAAAATGGTCAAAGCTTGATCCGACTCTTTTATCTTTTATCTTTTTCATTTTTCATAGTGCATTCTTGTGCTTTGTTGCTAATCTTTATATCATTTCCATGTGTGTTATTTTGTGCCTAAGTTGGTTTGTCATGTGATCTTGATCCTGGGGGCTTGATCACCCCTCTTGATCATTGTCATCCCATCTTACTGGCATTGGTACACTCAGACCCCTCTTGAAGTGAGTTTGTCTACTTTAGTGTGAGTTTGAAGAAAGTCCATCCTCTCACTAAAGTGTTGGCTACATACAGTGTCAAAAAAATATCGTCGGGGACATTTTCACACTTGTGTGGGCCTTCCTTGCATAATTGAACTTAATGATGCCTTGATTTAGTGTTGTGATGTGGTTGACACATTCACTTTAGGTCTTGGGTCCTTGTTAACTAATGGATTTAAATGGTCCCTTTCTAAAGTGTTGTGAAGTGTTGTAACACACTTTCACACTTTTCTAAGGTTTTATTAATTAACTAAATATAATAAACCTCTTTTTAAACTTAATCATGCCTTATTTGAAGTGTTGTAAAGTGTTGCAAGACACTTTCACACTTTTCTAGGCTTGTGATTAATAATTGGGATTTCTTATGCTTTAATTGACCCTATTTTCCATCCACAACCCTCATTTAATGCTTCTTTTCAAGGATAATCCTAAAAAAAATCATTTTCCAATTATAATCACATGTTTTAGGGTTGAATGGACAATTTTTAGTGATTTGGGAATCATTTGCCATCTTGGGTGAATGAGTCCCACCTAGATTTTTTTGGTCCCAAAACCTACGAGAAAAGAAAAACAATTTTCCACCTTTTAGGATTATATGAATTTTAAAGGTTATGTAGGAGGCATGTTTGGATAGAGGTGGAGAACCAATCAGGAAGATGGTTTGTTGTGATTGCAACTTTCCCTACAATGGGTGTTGATGTATCTTGTGCATGCAAAACATTTTGATACCTAGCCATTTGTTTTTCTTCAAAGCGAGTTGACACAACCAATGAGTGACTATGCATACTGAAGAGGAATAATTTGAAGCATTACCATTCATTAAGCTTTGAATCTTAGTTTTTTTATGGCTTTTCATTTGTCTATTATTACAGTTTTCTTAATTATTCTTGGTGATTTGTTCCTACTAATTTTTTCAAAGCAATAATGCCTCCAAGGCATCTCTAATTTTAAGGATGTTATTTGAGTAGATGGAAGAACAACATATGGGCATGTCAATATTATTAACTTTCTTATGCAAGTTACACATGAATTCAAACTAGACCAAAAAGGATGATAATAATCCTCCATCTAATATATATCTTTAAAAAATGAGCCTCATCCCATTTTGATCATTAATATAAAGGTTGTGTTTAATGATGTGTTCTACATATCAAAACATACCTATATGTATTTTTCATACTCAAAAACATTTTAATTTATTAATCTTATTCATGTTTCTAGATCAAAGAGGATAAGAAAAAAATAGAATTCCATTAAAGAAAAAGAATAAGTGATTCATTATTGATGCAGGGGCATCATTTTTGTCTATATATATATCTTATTTTACCTAACTTATTCCATGTGAAGGATTAGTAAGGGGTTTTAAATTTAAAATTTGAATTTTATTTTTTTAAAGGGTGGAAAATACCTACCCACATGCCTATTTAATGAGCAACATCATGAAAGAAATGAAAAGGACCAACTAGGTGGGGGATTTTGAAGTCAAAAATTGGTAGGTGGAGGAATTTATGAAGGTATTTGAACATTGCAATAGTTTTAGGTGGGATTTTTGGAAAAATGGAAAAATAGAAAAATAGATGAGAGAACAAAGGAAAAATAGGTCAAAACAATAAAATAGAGGAGAATAGAAGAAGGTAACATAGAATATTGAAAGACAACAAAAGAATTTTTTGTCAATGGCCATAGAGGATGGCAACCAACAACCAGAGGACAAAGAGGAATGACAGAGGGAGCTCTGTTCTGCAGATATTTATACAAATGCATGTTAAGTGTGTAAAATTTTTATCTTTAAAGTTAATATAAGATTTTCTTCTTCAGAGTTGTTTCCTTTGTGCATGTGTCTATGAGTTATATGGGTTATTAGTTTTTTGTTCTAGAAGTGTCAAATGTTGTGTGCAAGTTTTGAGTATTTTATGTCGCTGAAATTTTGAACAGTCACCTATAGGTAGCATTGCGGGTACCCACAACAATAGTCTATTTTTGACAGCAACCTAGTTTGTGCCTCCAATTGTTTTTTTCTTCCAAAATTATTTGTTTGACCTGTAACTCGTGTGTAAACCTTTGTAAAGGTTTTGTGAGGTTTCTTATAGAAACACAACCTTCATTTTCCACCTATTTTCTCATTTTAAAGTGGTTTTTTAGGCACCTACAAAGGGGTGGGTTCCATAAATTATTCTACCTTATGTAAATAAAGTTAATAAACAAGAGTATATCATACCTAATATTGGAATATATGAAGTGACTAAAAATATTACACTAACTAGAATTTTTTTAACAATTCTTGTGCCTTACAAGTAATTCAATATGAAGCTCTTTTAGCCCATTCAATGGCAAGTAGGATGCATTTTCCATATTGTCTCAAATTAAATTTTTAAATTCGGATTCAACTATGTATGTTTTTAGTCAAAATCATTGATCCATATTACATGAGTAATGGTTCATGTGAGACCATCTCTCATGAGTGTGGATGATTTTCTTACCACTCATTGTTATGTTAGAATTTATCATTAATATTGAGCAACCTGATATAATTAATTGAAAACCTCTCTTCAAAAATATTTTATGGATCTCAATCCCTTCCTTTTCCCTAATGCCTACAGTAGTGTTTATTTTATTTTCTAGGAAGTAGATTTCAGTAGGTATGTTTGAAAGTGAGTGAAAGTTTTTTGTGTGGCAGAGATAACAATAGACAAAATAGAAGAATGTTTGTTGGACTAGTAGTAGATGTAGGTAGGTATGTTTGAAAGTGAGAAGGATATTTTTATGTGACAAATAACAATAGAAAAAATAGAAGAATGTTTGTTGCACTGATATGTGTATGTTGTAGCAAGAAGTGTGTGTCGAGCAAGAAAAGGAATGTTGCAACAGCAACAAAGTTTGTAAAGAACAAGATTTTGTGAAACTATAGTAGCAAATATTGTGAAGTAGAACACATAATATAAAGGAGTTTTGTGTAGCAAAAATTAGCTCCAATTGAGTGAAGAGAATAGTGTGCAACTCCATATAGTTGCATAAAAGTACTGGCACACAATAGCTCCAAATAGTAATAGAAGAATTATTTGTAATTTGATTGTAAGAGTTTTGTAAATGATATTTTTTGTGATAAATAAAAGATGATAATTTGAGTGGTGTTTGACTCTAGTGGTCTCCATATTTCATTTTTTTTCATTCAATAGAGTTTGTTAGAGTAAAGGTTTTAAGTTAATTATGTTGATTAAGTTACCTTTATTCCCTTTTTAAGATTTCACTTTAGTTTGCATAAAGTGACATTTAATAATTATACTAATTATTAAATGTTTTCCTTTTAGGGCTTCTTTTAGGGTTTTTCCTATTAGGGTTTCTTTAGGGTTTGCATGATCTCCTTTTATAAGGATTGATCTCATTGTATATTTCAACATATTGAATTCCCTTTTGTTTTGATAATATAATTTCTCCATTATTCAGAGCTTCAAACCCTTGTTTGTTTTCACCATCCATTCTTTTCCTTGTGACAGGTATCCATTTGCATGTAGGTGATCTTGGAATCTAAAGTTGGTTTTGACAACTTCTACATGGTATCAGAGCTTTCCTGCTACATGCATGTTCTTGTTTAAAGAATTTGTAGCTACAAGGGTTTGTTGTAAGCCATTTTTTATTGGAGCCGTCATCAGTTTTGCTTCAAAAATCCAATTTTCGCTTATTTCCTGGAAAAACGATTTTGTGAGTTTTGTAGTCAGCATTGAAATCTAAAATAGGTATCTTTTAGATTTTGCATATCTTGCACAGATCTGGAGAAAATCGTAGTCCAAAAAGCGTCCGATGTCATTTTTCTCCTAGCTGAAGGTCAATTTTTTATTTTTTTTAATCTTTTGCTTGTTCGATCAAAAAATAATTTCTAGATTTTGTTTCTATCATCAGAATATTTCCAGGTTTTTATTTTTGTCTACAAACAGTGAGTAGATCTTCCAGAAATCAAATTAGGAATAGACGTTTTTGCTAGAAAACCCGTTTCTTGCAACGCTAAATTCAGTTTTTGAAAAATTTATCTTTTCGCCACGGTGTCTATTTTTGGTAAATGAGATATCGACGAAAAGCTAGTTTCAAGCACTTCATAGTGGTGTAGGCCATTTTTTAAGATTTTGTCCTCTACACAAATTTGAAGTTATTCTTCATCATGGAGGCAGATGTGAACACTCATCAGCGCATGCACTATTTTATTTTTTTTATGCATTAGATTTCCCTCCAAGTATATTTTATTCAGTCTTTTGTGTTTTCACACTCTGGTGAATTATTTAGACATATTTGTTCTTGAGAACTTCTCATTTGCATGAGACACTTTGTTTTTCGCCGTTCTTCATGTATTTCCAATTTTTTGTACTTTGTGAGAATTTTGAGCATCATTTGTAAGCTATCTTTTATGTAAACACACTAAGATAAAGTGCCACACTATTGTACATGTATTTTAGGGATTTTGCACATAAGGTTGTGCCATATTTGGTACTCGCACTGTTTTATAAAGTGCCATGGGGGGTTCTGTAGTGCCTTTATTTTTGCCATCACACCTTTGTCTAGTGAGTGTCCCTCCACAACGAAAGTGGATCCATATGATTCTAGCCTCATGCATGTGTGTTTTATTTTGCACACCACTTTTTCAGTTGCAGGTGCTTTCTTGTGCACTTTCAGATGTTGTTTCTTCTCCTTCATGCACTAAAGGGTGTTTCACACCATTTCATTGGATCTATCAAGCTCTCCCAGTTCAGCATTATGGGGGGGTGTTATACTATTCATGTTAATGCTTCCTTGGCTTTGCCTTGGAAGGAATCTTCTGTTGATCAGTGTTTTTTCAGACTCTTGGTACTTGTGCCATTTGCATCTTCGTTCTAAGTGTTTTCCTTTGTTTGTCATCTTATTCGAGTAGTGTCATTTGGGGCACTCATGCAAATTGTTATCTTCTTGATCTTGATCATCTTATCTTCAAAGGAGGTTCTTTTGGACCAGAGCAGTTATCTTTCGACAACTGTTTGCAGCTTCTTCTGCATCAGTGATGTTCTTCATGGATTTCTACATCTCTTTTTGGAGTAGAATTTTTCCCATGAGGTTTCTTCTATTTCTCCTTTTTATAGAGATTTGGTTGTATTTGGGTACCTGATCTGGTTTAGTTGTCAGGATCCATGTTTTCCTTTTTGCATTGTAGTTACCATTGCTTTCTTGCATTTGTTTGTAGCTGCACTTTTGCTCATCTTAAGGGGGGGTGTTAGAGTAAAAATTTTAACTTAATTATGTTGATTAAGTTACCTTTATTCCCTTCTTAAGATTTCACTTAGTTTGCATAAAGTGACATTTAATAATTATATTAATTATTAAATATTTTCCTTTTAGGGCTTCTTTTAGGGTTTTTCCTATTAAGGTTTCTTTAGGGTTTGCATGATCTCCTTTTATAAGGATTGATCTCATTGTATATTTCAACATATTGAATTCCCTTTTGTTCAGATAATATAATTTCACCATTATTCAAAGCTTCAAAACCTTGTTTGTTTTCTCCATCCATTCTCTTCCTTGTGACAGGTATCCATTTGCATGCAGGTGATCTTGGAGTTTGAAGTTGGTTTTGACAACTCCTACAAAGTTGTAGTCTCTTTTTGTGTGGTTCATTTGGATTTTTTTCCATCAAATAGGTATAGAGTTGTAGTCTTTGCTTGTAGTTTGGATTTTATCCCATCATGTTAATTGTGTGTTTTTTAGTGCAGAAAAATAAACTTTCCCTAGAATGTTTCTCCTCCTAATGCATAAGATAATCATTTATGATTTTTTGATACTTACTACTTATAAATTAATGTATATTGAAGGTCTTTAAATACCAAAACATAACTATTAATCATGTAAACATTAACTATGTCATCTCATAACAGCTAATGCAATAGACTACAGTAAGAAAAATTTCAATTGAATGTTTGATTTTTCGGGATCAATGCCATAGGATGGAAGACCAATACTACATGTTATAAGATTGATCTCATATAAAGAAATATGAAATTCAAAATGAATAATCATAAATATAACAAAATAATAATTATAAAGAATGTACATGAATAAAGTGAAATATATACATGAATAAATAGATTAAAATTTAAAGAAATAATCCAAATTTATACAATAAGAAATCAGTCTAACTGCATTCCATTAAACTGGACACAAAACTTAATGACAATTGGCAAATGCATGCAAATTTAAAGGCAAACCTAGGAAATTGGAAAAGGGCTTAAAAATTCAAAGTAGTTTTCTATTTTTCTCCGTAATCGGAAAAAATATGTTCAGATACCCAATCCTGCAAAATTGTAAAGGACAACAACGTTGAAGTTGAATGTCTGTAAAAATACTTGGGACAAAATGAAAAAAAGATTCCCAAGTACTTACGAATGCAGTGACGTTTGAAAATGAGTAAAATAACTGGAAATATAAATATAAAAAGTAAAGAAAGTTCAGTTCACAATGATAGTGATGATAACAATACAGTTAAATGTTTAAACTAATACTTTGTTCATGGACAAATCTGAATTGTCGACTTATCTTCCAGAAGACACGTAGTTTTGTAATTCCCCACTGTTTACGCATGCAATGACGTTTGAAAACAACTATAATTATATAAAAAGTAGGGTACGTTCGTTTCACAATGATATCGAGAATTTCGATACAGTTCAATCTTTAAATTAATAATTTGTTTATGGACAAATCGAAATTGTCAATTTCTCTTCTAGACGAGCAATTTTGTATTCATTTGTTTGTTTCGGTAATGATAAGCTATTTAAGATGCAATAGATGAAGGTATTCTTGGCTGTGCCCAACTAAGTGTAAAGCCCATCAGTTTATAGGAATAATTTGCCATCTTAATGTGTTTCTTGATATGGCAGAAATCAGTATATGGCAATGGTTGATGCATTTTCACATGAATTGATCATTGCGTTGGAAGCCACGAGATGAGGGAGAGATAGATATACAATGCATATATCACTTGATGACCAGTGTCGCAACTGATAATCCATTCAGTGGACACATTTGAGGCAATTGTTGCATTGTGTATTTTGCAACAGCTGGGTCAGATATACAGTGCATATATCACTTGACATCAGTTTCGGAACTGATGATCCATACAGTGGACACGCTTGAGGCAATTATTGCATTGATTCAACAACAGCTGGGTTTAATCATTATGATTGCTATCAAACGGTAAGAATGTATTCCTTGTTATCCAGTCAATATAAACCTGCGAAATTTTAAAACATATTGTTCATAGATAACAACAGACTATTTCTCTGCTGTATTTGATTAGTCGTCGATGAGTCTGTAGACTGTTGTTTCTGATCGTTGTAGATCTGTTTTATTGTGTTTTAGGACAACATTTGTATATAGGGTTGTGATTCTTGTGTTTTTTTTTCAATCTTTAATTAAAAACAAACAACATATTACATAAAAGAAGTTCTTATCATTACATTCAAATATCTTATATTAACAAATTTATTTTGGAAAACACTTTAATAAATTGTTGGAATCTTACTATTAGGAAATGATTCAATTTCTCAATCTTCCTAATTTAGATAATATAAATTCTAAAAGTTATGTAGGAGGAGTGCTTGGATGGAGGGGGTGCATTGATAAGGAAGATTGTTTGTTGTGATCATGTTGGTATACAGATTTGAATTATGATTAATATTTTGAGAATTAATTTTGTTATGTTCAAAAGGATAGATAAAATTATGCCAACAATTGGTAAGGTTGCGATGATTAAATAACCTTTCTTTCATTTGAGAGGGGCAACTATCTCATCTAATACATATTTTATTTTGAGTGGTAGTTTTAATCCAAAGATAAAACAACATCTCAAAGAATAAAAAATACAATAGAATTTGGGAGAACACTAATCAATAAACATATGAATATTATTTTAAGTTTCTTACATACAATTTAGAATAATAAAAACTAAATGTGTTGTAGCAAAGAGAAAATAGTTCTCAGAATATTACAATGGGTGTCACAAAGGGTTTTCATAGACAATATAGAAAAAACATAAATTCTATAAATAATTATAAAATTTTCAACATTGCATGTTATATATAGTTTCCTAAATAATACTAAATGATTCCATAATTTGGTTAAAGGGAGATACAAAGAAAACAATTCATTCAACACATGATGAAAAAATAATTCATAAAATACTTGAACAATATCATGTTAATATTTCCATCCAAGATCATAACAACAAAAACCTTGTGCTTCCACAAAAAACCACGTGCACAGAATGATTAGCCTAATTCACATTAGACTTAATTTGAATGTATAATTTGATGTTGCGTATATAGGCAAGGAATATGGAATCCACCTATCATGTGGATTGACAAGTGCCCCATGATGTGGCACAAATGAGTAGACAAATGTCCTATAGGTGCCAACCTTAGGATCACTTGGAATGTATAAACCAACAACCCATTTGGCCAAGTCATCAACCTTGATGCCAAGTGTTCAATAATCTTTGAGGTGAGATGGAAATTCTTCCAACCTCAAAAAGGTAGCACATGAGGTTTATCAAATAACCTGGTAACCTCTCGAGGCTTAAAGGTTGCACATTTGATTAGACACGATTTTGTCTAACCTCATCAACCTAAGTACACTTAAGTATAGTGAATAGATAAATTATTCACTATAAGACCCCCTCTTAAGTGAAACTTAGGGATATCACAAAAGTGAAAATAGATAGAAATGAAATGGGTCCTTGCTAGAAGCCATGTTAGCTACCCATGTACAAATTTTCCCATAAAGTGGAGTAAAGGAGAAATCCTAGTGGGAACAAAACTCCTCTTCAAAAAGAGAAAGAGAAGGATTTAAAACCTTTTAAAAATATGTACCTTGATGATAGGAACTCGATGATGATGAACTCATGAAACATTTAGAAGTTGTAAACTTTGTCATTGATGACCTGGTGTCTGTTGGAATCAACAAATCTTCAAGAATTGAAGATCAAGATAAGAGATACAAAATACTACATGGGTGAACATATGAACACTACTCAACCAATGTACACAAAGTCAATCAAGCTCTGTGAAGTCAATAATATAGATAGTATTGTGATTAGGATTACTAGAATCTGAAAAAATATGATCCATTAAAATAATCCCTCATACAAGAGATCAAGACAGAAGGTTCATGAGGCCTCCCAAAAAGAAGATTCCTTCACTACTTCATTGAAAGAAGCATTAGTATAACATTGTCATAGTCCCCCCTTCATGCTAAGAGAAATAACCAGACCAACTAAAATCGAGTAAAAGAATGTTCAAGTAATGTAGAGATGTAAGGGTGTGCACCAAGGCACACATGAATGAGGTGAGAATCATGAGGAGATATTACAATGATGTGAAATCATGAGGATCCACAACTATGATGTCAAATTGAGGCTCTACAAAATCCCCATTACACTTTATAATTTAGTGTAAGTACAAATTTTCCAAATTCTCTCCATGTGGAACACACATTCAGTTTTGTGGAAATTTATATGAGTGCATTTATATACTTATTTTCTTTTCTTAAGTTCTTATAATTTTTTGTCATGAGGTAGATAATTATGACATATGCCTTTCAAATAGGTCAAAAAAAGGAAAAAACTTAAAATGAAATCCCCATTATTCAAAATGACTCCCCCTTACAACACTTTATTGGCTATAAAAAATTCTCCTCCCCTTTATAAGCATTTACACTAGTAATTTGTCAATTAATCAAGATCATTAATGGCTAGGATTTTTATAACATTACAATAAATGTTATTAGCATAAAAACTAACTATATAATAAATTTAAGGTATTATTTTAACTATCAAAGAGGGTTGATGTAACTTCCTATTTTGAAATTCCTTCTTGGACTGATTGTGAGCCATGTGGGAAGAGGTGGCATATATCTAAGCCGTTATGCAAGTGATTAAGTTGGGTCGATGGAGGAGTATGTTGCTGAAAATATGGACTATTATAAATTGAACACAAACTCAATTAGGTGTGATGAATCTTGATAGGTGGATGAGGCCATAGGTATGTGTATGATCATGTCTATAGTGTAGTAAAAAGCATACCCTTTCTTTTTCACACTTTTTTGGGCCCACCTTACTTTATTTATCCTTCTTTATGGCTTAATTGGTCCTATTTTGTGTCCACAAGCCCTATGAATGGAATATTTTTCTAGCTAATCCTGACATTCTCTAATGTATAAATGATATCCCAATAATTCTAATATGTGTGTCCCTGATTTTTGGTCAAGACTAAAATGCCACTTAGGGTGTCCTTTTCCCCTCGAGGTCTTGGGACCTAATTTTGAGGCATCTTAATTGGGCCCCTTTTCTATGTTTGTGCACCAAGTTTCATCACTTCGGACTAGGACACCACCTACGGTGTCTTAGTCCTCTTTTAGTAATTTTTGAGATTTAAATTCAAATTCTGGTGGGATTTAGCCTCCTTCATTTAGTGAATTCATATGTTAACTTGGTGTGATATGATTTCAGGATATTAAGCATAAGTAAGTATAAATACAAGGTTCATTCATTTAGTTGCATCCAAAGCATTCATGAGATCATTCTAGCAACTTGAGTATTAATTCCTAAGGAAAATTTATGAGATCAAGTGCATTCAAGAGAAGTTCATCAAGCATTTGGAGCCATCATCAAGATTTAAGCATCATGTCAAAGGCTATTCTTGCATCATGTGTGTTTTTGGGCTCACATTTGTGATGTAGGGTTTGTAGAAGTTGTCAAAACCAACTTCAGACTCCAAGAACACCTGCATGCAAATGGATACCTGTCACAAGGAAGATAATTGATGGAGAAAAAAAAAAAGGGTTTGAAGCTCTGAAAAATGGAGAAATTATCTTATCAGAACAAAAATGAATTATGAAATATACAATGGATCAATCCTTAAGAAGGAGATCATGCAAACCCTAAAAGAAACCCTAATAGGAAAACATTTAATAATTAATATAATTATTAAATGTCACTTTATGCAAACTAAAGTGAAATCTTAATAAGGGAATAAAGGTAACTTAATTAACACAATTAAGTTAAAACCTTTACTCTAACACCCCCCCTTAAGATGAGCAACAATGCAGCTACAAACAAGTACAAGAAAGGAAAGGTAACTACAATGCAAAAAGACAAACATGGGTCCTAACAACTAGGCTAGATCAGGTACCCAAATACAACCAAATCTCTGTAAAGTGGAGAAATAGAGAAAACATCATGGGAAAAAATTTACTTCAAAAAGAGATGCAGAAAGCCATGAAGAACATCACTAAAGAAAAAGAAGCTGCAAACAACTATCGAAAGATGGCTGCTATGGTGCTAAAGAACCTCCTTTGAAGATAAGATGATCAGGATCCAGAAGACAAAAATCTGCATGAGTGCCCCAAACGACACTACTCGAATTAGATGGCAAACAAAGGCAAACACCTAGAACGAAGATACAAATGGCACAAGTACCAATAGTCTAAAAAACACTAATCAACTGAGAATGGAAGATTCCTTCCAAGGTGAAACCAAGGAAGCATTAGCATGAACATTATAATACCCCCCCATAAAGCTGAACTGGGAGAGCCTAACAGATCCACTGAAATGGTGTGTAACACCCTATAGTGCATGAAGGAAAAGATACAACATCTAAAAGTGTACAAGAAAGTACTTGCAGCTGAAAAGGTGGTGTGCAAAACAAAGCACACATGCATTAGGCTGGAATCATATGGATCCACTGTCGTCTTGGAGGGACACTCACTGGACAAAGGTTTGATGGAAAAAACAAAGGCACTACACAACCCCCCATGGCACTTTATAATATAGTGCGAGTACAAAAATATGGCACAACCTTATGTGCAAAATCCCCAAAAATGCATGTACAATAGTGTGACACTTTATCTCAGTGTGTTTACATAAAAGATTGCTTACAAATGATGCTCAAAAATGCCCATAAAGGACAAAAAATTGGAAATACATGAAGAACAACAAAAAACAAAGCATCCCATGCAAACGACAAGTTCCCAAGAACAAATATGTCCAGGTAATTCACCAGAGTGTAAAAACACAAAAAATTGAATAAAATATACCTGGAATGAAATCTAGAAAAATTGCATGGATGGAACTAAAGAGCTCTGAAATATGGTTCCAACGTCGCTGAGATCGTGAAAAATGGAGAAACAGGTCAAAAGTTACGAGCTTCGGACTGAAAACAGCTCCTTTGACTTCAACTGGTTGTAGAATGTACCAACAGAAAAATGAAGCACTGAGACCCATAGCACTGGAAAGTTGACAGAACTAGATTTCCGACTATATCTTGTTTGCCAAAAAATGATATCGTATGCCCAAGTTATGACCTCTGGAAAAAAATAGCTCCAAAGGGGGAAAAAACCAGTGTTGCATTAAATTTGATGGTCATATGACCGTCATAGCAAAAATACAGGCCTAAATTTGATGGCCAAATGGTTGTCACCACATTTGCACAATAGGGCTTATTATAGAAAAAATTATTTTTTTTCATATAAAAAAAAATTACAAGAATTTTTATTTATTTTTTAATAAAAAACTTTTGGTGGAGGAGGCACGTGGGCCCACCCCCACCGCACCCAAGGAGGGTGTGGGTACACTGCATAGGTCTATGCAGGTACGGCCTTGCAGAGGTCTGTGTAGTTGCCTATGAAGGGTACCCTGCAACAAGGCCTGCATAGGGAGCCCGGTCCAAGGCTCGAGAAAGCCTTAAAAAGGCTCTTTTTTTGTTTGATTTAAAAAAAAAAAAATCAAAAACCTTTACAAAATATATATTTTTATAAAAAAAAATAATTCTAACGAAACAAATGCAGAGAATTTTTTTTTTTATACCAGGCAGACGAACGGCCGTACGAGTAAAATTTTTTTCCCCTCAAATCAACTTTGTCCAAAATGGATGAATGAATTGTTGATTTAGGGGTTTTGGACCATTCCAGATCCAACAATGAGGTCTGTTTGGACTCAAAATGCTTTGAAATTGAAGGTGATTCCCTCGATCAAAAAAAAGCAAACCTCAAAACTGTGAATGCTTGATCCAACCCTTGTAGCTCCAAATTCTCAAAATTCTTCAAACAAGAACATGCATGCAGTAGGAAAGCTCTGATACCATGTAGAAGTTGTCAAAACCAACTTCACACTCCAAGAACGCATGCATGCAAATGGATACCTGTCACAAGGAAGAGAATGGATGGAGAAAACAAACAAGGGTTTGAAGCTCTGAAAATGGAGAAATTATCTTATTAGAACAAAAATGAATTATGAAATATACAATGGATCAATACTTAAGAAGGAGATCATGCAAACCCTAAAGGAAACCCTAATAGGAAAACATTTAATAATTAATATAATTATTAAATGTCACTTTATGCAAACTAAAGTGAAATCTTAAGAAGGGAATAAAGTTAACACTCTAATAGGGTTTTGATTCAAGCTAGCAAGAAATTCAAGATCTATCAAGCATTTCAAGATCCATAGCCATTGCATTCATTTAACACAAGTTTGCAGACTTTACAAGGGTTTGGTAAGTTGTAGCATTGCATGAACTATTTATTCACCGTTTACCTTCATTTAATTTTTTCATTTCAAGGTTTAATTACCAACAAGGGTTTTGACCAAGCAAAATCCCCATCACTAACAATCAACAAGTTTTTCACATCTTGCATATTTGTGTTTGTAGATCTAGGTTAGGCTAAAGACTTGAAGATCATTTACAGTTCAAAGATGTAGAAGTTGTAAATTTGCATTACAAATTTGTCATCTTCATGGAAACTCACTTACAAGCTAGATCCAAAAATTTTAGAGCCTAACATATGAGAGGAAGTAAGTGTAGACCTTGGAGCTCAGGATCACATTCAAAGTTTTCAAACATTCAACGTGAGACTAATACACCACCTTGGTTGTCTTAGTCCTCCTAGGAATATGTTTTGGAGATTATTTTAGATCTAGTTCCAACATCCAAAGATTTTGCATTTTCCCCAAAAAAAAGTAGCGAGACTAATATACCATTTTCCATGTCTTAGTCCTCCAAGGCATATTTTGGTAGCTTCTTTTCATTTCTAGAATCCTCACATCTCTAGATTTCCCAGGTACACATATCCTAACTTGATGTTGAATATTTTCATTATTTGAATCTCTCATTTCACTTGCATAACTAGGATTTGTAGGGTTAATGTTCATTTGTATTTTCCAAGTATTTGTTTGGTGGTGAACCCCCTTCCTAGGTTCTCCTCATTTTGAATTGAATCACCTTGTGAGGGTTCTAGCCAATCCAATTAGGGTTCCTAGGAAATAATTGAATGACCTATATAGAATAGGAGGTAATCACATCCTTCCCATTTTATCTATGGTTCATTCTCGTGAACCCAAATTCATTGAACATTCTTATTTTTCTGATTTGGAGTCCATAAAATTCCTAGATCTAGATTTAATTCACTGCATTTTGCATTAGTGAAAGTGCATCTAGGGTTTCTTACATCTTGCATTAGTAAAATTACATTTAGGGTTTCCTATTTTTGCATTATTCAAAGTGCATATAGGTTGCACTTTTACTTTCTTGCATCATTTCAATTCAATAAAAAATTGAAATGTGCATTGTTCATCCTCTTAGTTGCATTTAGAAATATTGCTATTGCATTGGAAATTAAAAAATTGCATTCAATTTCTTATTAGCAGTTTCTTTTATTTACATCCATTTGCACAGTTTCCTATTTCCAAACATCAAGTACCTGGGTAGGCAACCTAAGAAAGTTGTTATCAAACCATAATTTGTTTTTTTTTTGAGAAAAACTTCTACTAGGACTAAAACACCCTTCCTAGTGTTTTACATATAGGGTAAGGAGGGACCTCAAAGAGAACATTCTGAACCTTGCAGCAAGAGTTTAACACAATAGAAGCAACACAAATTATGGAGGCAAATGAAGATGCAAACATTCTCATTAACTCAATTATTGATTACATATGTTCATCCACATCTAGGCTTATAGAATCAGTGCATAGGCTTGATTACAACATGCTGAAGATAAAGTACCCATACATGCGAGCAAAATCCTACAAATCGAACTTCTGATATACAATTCATTCTTCTATCTAAAAACTACGACTAAAAACTGCCACTTCCTAATGATACAATGCAGGCTTTATAGCATATCCACGAGTCTTGAAACATTTGCATCGGCCAAAGATCATTACAATCTCCCAAGAGGAAAATGTAACGTGCAAGAATAGGTCAGCCTCAAATCTGAAATTCTTTCAAGGTAGATGCACACAATGAAGTGTGGACCTAAGTGTAAGGTTATGGGAACTCCATAGAACAAGTCCAATCACACCGTGAGGATCCAAAAGCAATGGGTGAGATCCATGATTGATCCAACTAGCTGTTAGGGTTTCAAATTATTCTAGAGCCAAAACCAAAAACTATCTCTTAATCCGAAAGCGATGACTTACCTTAAAAAGATCCAAATGAGTTGAAAATTTGAAATAAGGAAATTGAACATGTCCATAATGAAATACTAGGTATGCAAGATTTGGTGAGGAAATATGTAGAAACACCAGATCTTCAAACTTGAACATGAATAAGAACAAAATAGGAACAAAATTGAAAGGAAATATTTTTGGGTTGATGCAATATTTCCAAGAACCAAGGAACCTCCTATATTAGACATCCGAGGTTAATGAAAATTGATCCTCTCACTTTGCAGTGTCCAAAGGAAAACCGATATGATCTACCTCAGCCTAAGAAATCCAAGAAGAATCCTCTACTAGTCTACCTTTCCAATTTACCAAATATTCTTTGTATTGCTTTCCACGAGTCTTTCTTCCATCTCTTACGTCTAATATCTATGTTATCTCATTTGATTGCCGGTTAGGAAGTTGTTCTTCCAACTTCACTTGACTTTCTTCAAAGTATTCTACCTAATGATACTAATGTAGGTCTGCAATGTTGAATATAGGTGATATACTCATACCATCCAATAACTCTATCTCATATGCATTTCCTGAGTCAAACTTACTCAATATTCTACAAGGTCCAAATTTCCTCATCTTTAGTTTACTATATGTGCCAACTAGAAATCTTTCCTTTCTCAAATATATCATCACTTCATCTCCAACTTCAAATTCATTATGTCTCCTCTTTTTGTCTTCCTTCTCTTATATCTATGGTTCATGTTTTCCAAATGCTTCTTTAATTGTGTATGCATTGTCTTCATATGCTCAACAAATTCTTTTTCCTCTGCACTCCTTTTACCTTTCATATTGATGTCTCTTAGTTTGGTTACACCTCTAGGATGTACTCCTATAACAATATCAAATGGTGTCTTCCCTGTACTCCAATTTATTGAATTATTCTAGGCAAACTCTACTTGTGCTAGGGCTAAATCCCAACTTTTGGTTTTCTCTCCAACCAAACATATTAACAAGTTTCCCAAACTTCTATTCTCTACCTCTTTCTATCCATTTGTCTATGGGTGAAAAGTAGAATTGAAATTCAAATCTATTTTCATTTTTCTCCAAAGTGTCCTCCAAAAGTATCCAACAAACTTGGTATCTTAGTCTAAAACAATACTCCTAGGTAATCCATGAAATATGACTACTTTGAGAAAAAAAAATGCAACATGTACCACATTTTTTGTCTTCTTACAAGGTATGAAATGTGTCATTTTAGAAAATCTATCCACTACCACAAATACCGAGTCATTTCCTATGTGGGTTTTAGGCAAACCAAGTATGAAATCCATGCTAATATCTTCCCAAGGTCTTTCAAGTGTTGTCAACTGATTATACAACCCAATGTTTTGATTACTACCTTTTGCAACTTGAAAAACTCTAAACTCTGCACAAGTTTCCTTATGTCCTTATGAATCTATGGCCAAAAGTAGTTCTCACTCACTAATGCTATTGTCTTGTCAATTCCAAAATGTTCTGCCAATCCTCCACTATCTTTTTCTTTTATCAAGTTATCGCTCATTGAACTTCGAGCTATACAAATTTGATTCCCACTAAACAACATACTCTCTTGAATGAAATAATCCAACCACTAACTTCTATCCTCCAAAACTGGTTTTCTACAAGCTCTCCAAGGTTATGCAAAATCTAGGTCTTCCTCATACAAGTTCTTCAATTCATCAAAACCCAATACATCTAATTGTATCTGTGTCAATAAATTCCTCCTCCTACTCAAGGCATCAACAATTTTATTCAATTTTCCACTCCTGTGTTTCAAAACAAAATTATTATTCTACAAGAACTCTACCCATTTCATGTGTTTCTGACTCAACTTACCTTGACTGTTCAAATATTGCAAAGCTTGGTGATATGCATACAACACAAACTCCTTAGATAGCAAGTAATGTCCTCACTTCTTCAAAGCTTTAATTATGGCATACAACTCCTAATCATACACTGAATATCTTTTCCTTGTATCATTCAACTTCTCGCTGAAATAGGCTACTGGTCTTCCTTCTTGACTTAGTACTACTCCAATCACATTTCTACTTGCATCAAAATCTACTTGAAATACCTTATCAAAGTCCGGTAAATCCAACATAGGTTCAATTACCTTCTGCTTCAACAATTCAAAAAATTTATTTGCTCCTGATGTCCATCTAAAATCCTTCCTATCCCCTCTCATTGTTTTAGTCATAGGACTACAAATAGAACTAAAATTCTTAATGAACTTTCAGTAGAAACTAGCCAATCCATGAAATGATCTTACCTCTCCAATGATTTCAGGTGTAGGCCATCCAACAATAGCTCTTACCTTTTCAGGATCCATCTTCAATCCGTCCATTGATATCACAAAACCAAGGTATACCAACTCCTCCTTCATGAAACTACACTTCTTGATGTTTATTAGCAACTATTCTTCACTCAACTTCTACAAAAGTTGTCTTATGTGCAACAAATGTTCTTCCCTAGTCTTACTGAAAATCAATATGTCATCCAGGTAAAAAATCACAAACTTACCAAAGAATTTCTTCAACACCCCATTCATCAACCTCATGAAAGTACTCGGTACATTTTTCAATCCAAAAGGCATTACTAACCATTCATACAATCCTTCATTTTTCTTGAATGTTGTTTTCCACTCATCTCCCTCTCTAATCTTGATCTGGTGATATCCACTCTTCAAGTTTATCTTTGTAAAATACTTAGCTCCACTCAAGCAATCCATTATTTCATCCATCTGAGGCAAAAGAAATCTATACTTTACTATGATCTTGTTTATGGCTCTAGAGTCTGTACACATCCTCCATTCTCCATCCTTCTTAGGTGCCAATATAATAGGTACTATACAAGGACTTAAGCTTTCTTTGATCAATCCTTTCCTCAAAAATTCTTGCACTTGTCTTTTTAATTCTTCATTTTCTTTTGGTTTCATCTAGTGTGCTGCTTTTTTAGGCAAACTAGCTCTAGGAATCAGATCCATACTATGACTAATACTCCTTACAGGTGGTAATCCATCAGGCACATCATTTGAGGTGATAGCTTCATATTCTATTAGCAACTCCCTTATCTCTTCTAGTTGTTTTCCTTCATGTTTGAAATCTTCAACCTTCTTATGATCCAGGGCATAGCATAGATCTCGTGTCTCAATCCATCTAGGAATCTCCTTCCATCAACTAGACAGATTCTAGCAATCATACAAATCTCAATTTTATGGACATCTTCCAAGGGTAACAAGATCTGCTTCATCCCATTTACAACAATGGTGTATATTTTCTTCTTTCCATCATGAATAACTTGTCTATCATATTTCCAATCTCTTCCCAACAAAATATGGCATACATCCATAGGAATAATATCACACAAAACTTCATCATGGTAATTTTCTATCTTCAATTTTACCAGACATTATTCACTTACCAGTATCTTATGTTCATCTTGAATCCATGGTATCTGATAGGGTTTTGGGTGTTTTAACCTTTCCAGCTTTAACTTGGTCACCATTTCTTTAAAAGCCAAGTTCTCTGAACTTCCACTGTCACTGATCATTTTGCAGTATTTATCAGCTACCTTGCATCTAGTTTGAAACAAATTCTTCCTCTGTAAAGGCACTTTCTCCTATTCACCAAAAATTCTCCTTCCAATTGATTAGATGATCCAACATGTTCCTCTTCCACAAAGGTTGTTCTCCTATTGTTTGTCTCTCCTTGTTTGCATTCAAATTCTCTATGTCCTTCTCCACCACATTTAAAACAGGTTCATCTGAATACTCTTTTCTCCTGTCCTCTATCATCTATTCTATATCCATCATTTATGTAGCCTATGTATCTTCCTCCTTTGTAGGAGTTTCCATCATCTCTTCAGTATGAATTATCATTCTTGCTGACCTCCTTATTTTGATCTAAAAAATTTCCTCTTCCCTCTCCTATGAATATTCTTCCTTTTTGAAATTTGTCACCTCTCCCTCTCTGTCTTTGCTCATGTCTTTTATTAAGTTTCTCTTCTTCTTTTAGGGAACACTGGTACACCTCCTCCATAGTCAACAACTTCATCAAACTGATCTCATCTTGAATAGATGACCTCAAACCATTCATATATCTAGTTACTTGTTCGGTCTCATCTTCTGAATGTCTAGATCTGATGTTCAACTTGTAGAACTCTTCAGTATACTATGTTACACTTAACTCTCTCTGCTTTAGATTCTACAATTTTTAGAATAGACTAATCTAATAGTCCACATGCATAAAATTTTTCTTCAACTTATTCACCATATCATCCCATGATTTCATCTTCTCCTTCCCCTTTCCTTGTCTATCTGTCTATAAGTATTCCCACCAAAGGGATGCATGTCCTTTCAACTTTGTACAGGAGAATTTCACCTTCTTATCTTCTGGGGTACCTACAAAATCAAATTATTTTTCCATCTTTGTTATCCAATCTAACAATCCATCTGAATCCAGCTTGCCAATGTAATCTGGTGGATTGAAATGTGGCTTAGTGTTCACTCTAGTTAGGGCTCTTATGAACCTCTCTTCTTCCTGATCAATGCCTAGTTGCTCTCCTCCTACAACTTCTTCATGTAATTCCACTTCTTCATCACTCATGTCTTCAACTGGTCGACCTCTTCTCTAGTCCATTTCAACTGCATCTAATCTGGTAGGAATTCCTCTCAATATATCCAATATAGCAGGGTCTGCATTTCCATGCACTCCATTTCCTCTACCATTTCTTCTTCCCACCATATTTACACAAGTCCTCTGCAACTGCAAGTTAGATCCTCAATCCGCCACCCTACAACAATTCTTGAACGGGACTGCACAACTTGCAAGGAATCGAATCTCGCTTTGATACCAATTTGTTATAGAGAGGGTAAGGAGGTTCCTCAAAGAGAATAGTTTGAACCTTGTAGCAAGAGTAACACAACAAAAGCAACACAAATTATGGACAGGCAAATGCAAATGCAAACATTATCATTAACTCAATTATTGATTACATATGTTCGGCCACATTCACGCTTACAGATTTAGTACATAGGCATGATTACAACATGATCAAGATAAAGTACTCATACATGCGAGTGAAATCCTATAGATCAAAATTTTTATATAAAATTCATTCTTCTATCTAAAAACTGCCGCTAAAAATTTCCACTTCCTAATGATACAATGCAGACTTTATAGCATATCCACGAGTATAGAAACATTTGCAATGGCCAAAGATCATTACAATCTCCCAAGAGGAAAATGTAAGAATAGGTCAGCCTCAAATATGAAATTCTTCCAAGGTAGATGTGCATGATGAAGTGCGGACCTAAGTCTAAGGTCAAGGGCACTCCATAGAACAAGTCCAATCACACTGTGAGGATCTGCAAATAATGGGTGAGATACACGATTGATCCAACTAGCTATTAGGGTTTCAAATTATTTTGGGGCCAAAACCAAAAACTGTCTCTTACTCCGAAAGCGATGACTTGCTGGAAAAAGATCCAAATGAGCTGAAAATTTTAAATAAGGCAATTGAACATGTCCACAATGAAATACTAGGTATGCAAGATTTGGCAAGAAAATATGTAGAAACACCGGATCTTCAAACTTGAATAGGAATAAGAACAGAATGGGAACAAAATTGAAAGGAAATATTTTTGGGTTGGTGCAAGATTGCCAAGAACCAAGGATGCTCCTGCACCATGGCATCTTAGTCCCTCTTAGGGTGTTTTCTCCATAATCCTTTCTTTGTTGTTTGTTGTATATTTCACCCCTTGGAACTTCAGAATCTCACTAGGAGGACCAAGATGCCCTTACTAGCTTCTTTGCCCCTGTTGACTTTGACTCTCTAGTTTTCAAGGTCTGAAATTGCTTTTCTATGTTTTTGTGAGCTGCTTTCAATTTTTTGTTTCAATTTCTAGAATTTTTTTTATCATAGTTTCTTTCATTTTCAAGTGTATTTTCTTAATCTTGCATAATGGATATGTGCTTCAGAAAGTTTTGGATGTCCCTGAAATCCTTAGTAGATGTCTCAAATTGTGCCTTTAGTAATGATCCTAATGAAATTGAACTCACTCATGCTCCCTCAACTCCTAATGCATGTCCTCCCCATGATGTTGACAGCATTGGAGAATATGATGACAACATGAATAATTTTCCAAATGATTGCCTTGATAGCCTTGAAGTTAATGCATCCCTCTACCCATCCATGGAACAACCAAATCCCCCTATAGTACCGCCTATTGAGATGTTTGGTTACTTACATCCTGAAACTAAAGCAAATGTTGACCCTAAGTTCCCTATATTAAGTGAACCTAGATCTTCTAAACAAGCAAACACTCAATCATTCTATGATAACAAAGTAACAAAAACTCCAATCAATCTCAAAGAAACATATGGAAAAGGATTCACAATCTTGATTAAACAAGGATATGATACAACAAGCAAACATGAAATTCATAAACTCCTAGAGCAAGTTCCAAATATTGAAAACACAAAAGTCTTAGGATATCAAGATCCCCCTCACAATGAACAAATACATAGAGAATACCTAAAGCTTTGTAGTGATGGTACAATGATCTTTGATTCACCTCCTCATATGAATATCCTTCTTCCTAAAGAGCAACCACTGACTCCTAACAATGACAAGGATGATAGGATCACCTTCGTTCCTCTTCCTTCAACTACAAAATTTCATGAATCTAGCAAGCACAAACCACCTTACAAAATAAAGAAACCTCAATTCCCTTGTCCACCATCGGCAACTGCACAAAATTTACATATTCTTTTAAGTCAAGGACTTATTACATTACCACCCATGCCTGAAAAATGATTTCCAAATCCTAGGAATATAAACACATCTTATTATAAATATCATAGAATTTTTGGTCACATTACTGATACATGTCACACCTTAAAACAAGAATTTAAAATTCTTGACATTATAGAAATAGTCCCTTAAAATGGGACCCCTTGTCATGTAATAGTTGTAGAATATTCATAATCTCACTATTACATGATGCTTCTCATCACCTACCTTGACCCATTCTTTTCTTGCACTCAATGAGGACAAGAGGTGGATGGCCTTGTCCTAGTAGGGTATTTTTTGTTGTCCCTTCAATTCGTTATCTACCTTCCACTTATGTAGACTGAGAGTGGGAGGCAGATGACTTACTTTAGGTTGACCTGCCCGTGCCTTACTAGCATTTTTCATTTTTCTTTTTCCTTTCACTTGCATGTGCATATTGTCATCCCTTGTGATGTTTTGTTTGATGTTTCTCTCTCTTTGTGCATTCCTCTATTTGTACCTTCATTCTTCTCTATGTCATAAGCTCTTCATCTTTTCATTCTTGTCTTGCATTTTCCTTCTATGGATGACACAATGTGTCGAGATAGCCTATGTCTCTTCCATGTTGAACCAAAAGGCTTTTCTTTCTTTTCTCTCTATCATTCTTCTAGTTCTATGTGTATTTGGGGAATGATGATAGTTCTAAGCTATCTAATATTAATATAGCAAAGAGAGACAATGACCCCAAATCCATAGATCCCTTATGTGTTTCTAGTGGGAAACTCTCTTTTCCATTTTCATTTCTATGTTTGTCTACTTTAAAGTAATTGCTCACAGCATGGTGTTAGAAATTTATTTAAAGTGGGGGCATACATTGGCATTATATTTAGCATGATTTAATTTTCATTTTATTTCCATGTTCCTTGATGTGATATTCTTTCTTTATGCAATGCATTTTTACTCTTGGTGGTGTCTTTGGGTTTGAATCCCTACGAGAGCGTGATATTTCCTTGTCCTCTCTAGGAAACATAGATACAATCTTCCCCAAGATGATACCTTGCACTTATCCTCTCTTGGAAACAAGATGAGACCTTTTGTGCATGTCCTCTCTTGCAAGCATTGGGTATGATGTTCCCCAAGATGAGACCTTGTATCTATCCTCTCTTGGAGATGTTAAGCATGATTGACCCTATGAATAAGACCTCACATGAACTAAGCAAAATCCCTTTGAATATTCCTCTTTTTTCTTATATTTTCCTTATTAATTTCATGAAGGTATGGCTTTGATATGGACTTTTTGGGCCTCACCTAGTGAAAAACTAGCTTCACTAGCCCATGTGAGCATGCATTTTTGTACCTTATTAAAGCCATGGAGGTATGGTTTTTATATGGTCCCCTTGGGGCTCACCTACTGAATAGCTAGCTTCACTAGAATGTGTGAGCATGTATTTTTTTACCTTATTAAAGTCATGGAGGTATGGCTTTGATATTTTCCCCTTGGGGCTCACCTAGTTAAAAACTATCTTCATTAGCCCTTGTGAGAATGCATTTGTGTACCTTATTAAACTCATGGTGGTATGAATTTTATATGGTCCCCCTGGGGTTCACCTAGTGGACAACTAGCTCCCACTAACCCTTGTGAGTGTGCACTTTTGTTTGTATAGTGGACAATGCATTCCACTTAAAAACCCTCTTCAAGTCTAGACTTGGTCCACCACATTGGATAGCCAATCAAAGCTTGATCTGTTGTAGTTCTTTTCTTGATGCCTTTTTACTGTCTTTGATGGTGTATGTTTGCAATCTGATTTTGGCTTCATATATCATCTGCAAGTGTTTCACTTTGTGCCTATGTTGGTATACCATATAATCTTGATCCTGGGGGCTTGATCATCCCTCTTGATAATTTTCATCCTATCTTAATAACATTCGTACATTTGAACCCCTCTTGATTATGTTGTTGACTACTTTAGTCTTAGTTTGAAGCAAGTTCATCCTCTCATGAAAGTGGGGGATAAATATAGTGTAGTAAAATGTATACCCTTTCTTTTTCACGCTTGTTTGGGCCCACCTTTCTTTATTTATCCTTCTTGATGGCTTAATTGGTCCTATGTTTTGTCCACAAGCCCTATGAATGGCATCTTTTTCTGGCTAATCCTAAAATTATCCAATGCATTAATGATATCCCTATGATTCTGAATTGTGTGTCCCTAATTTTTTGTCAGGACTAAAATGCCACTCAGGGAATCTTTGTCCCCTTCATTTCTCAAGACCCTAATTTTGAGGCATCTTAATTGGGCCCCTTTTTAATGTCTCTGCCCCAAGTTTCATCACTTGAGACTAAGATGCCACCTAGGGCATATTAGTCCTCCTTGAGTCATTTTTTGAGATTTAAATTCAAATTCTGGTGAGATTTAGCCTCCTTCATTTAATGAATTCATATGTTAGTTTAGAGTGATACAATTTTAGGACTTTAATCATAAGTAAGTATAAATACAAGGTTCATTCATTAATTTTCATCCTAAGCATTCATGAGATCATCCTAGAAAATTGAGTATTGATTCCTAAGGAAAATTGATGAGATCAAGTGCATTCAAGAGAAATTCATCAAGAATTTGGAGCCATCATCAAGATTCAAGCATCATGTCAAAGTCTATTCTTGCATCATGTGTTTTTTTGTGCTAACATTTGTGATGTAGGGTTTTGATTCAAGCAAGCAAGCAATTCGAGATTTATCAAGCATTTCAAGGTCTATATCCATTATAGCTATTTCACACAAGTTTACAAAATTTACAAGAGTTTGGTGAGTTGTAGCATTTCATGTTGTTCATTCACCATTTCCCTTCATTTTAAGGTTTAATTACTAACAAGGGGTTTGACCAAGGCGAACCCCCATTCACTAACAATCAACAAAATTTTCCCATGTCTTACATATTTGTGTTTGCAGATCTAGTTTAAAGACTTGAAGATCATTTGGAGTGCAAATTTGTAAAAGTTGGAAAGTTGCATTACAAAGTTGTGATGTTCACATAAACTCACCTATAGGCTAGATCCAGAAGTTTTAGAGCCTGAGATCCAAGAAGAAGCAAGTGCAAACCTTGGAGCTCAAGATCACATTTAGAGTTTTCAGAAATTCAGAGTGAGACTAATACACCACCTTGGGTGTCTTAGTCCTCCAAGGCACATCTTTCAGAGATTCTTTTAGATCAAGTTCTGATATCCACAAATTTTACATTTGCTTTGAAAAATAGAAGCAGGACTAATATGCCATTCTGGGCATCTTAGTCCTCCAAGGCATATTTCGGCATCTTCTTTGCATTTCTAGAATGCTCACATCTCTAGATTTCCTAGGTACACATATCCTAACTTGGTGTTGCATATTTTCATTATTTTCATCTCTCATTTAGCTTGCATAACTATGATTTTTAGGTTGAATGTTCATTTATCTTTTCCAAGCATTTTCTTTGTGATGAACCCCTTGAAATCTAAAAGAATGCCCTTCCTAGGTTCTCTTCATTATGAATTGACTCACCTTGTGAGGTTACTAGTCAATCCAATTAGGGTTCCTAGGACATAATTGAATGGACTATATAGAATAGGAGGTAATCACATCCTTCCCATTTTATCTACGGTTCAATGTCAACTTGACAAAAAATTCACTCAAAATAGAGATGTTGTACCTTTGTTCAATTGTACAAGATAATTCATCGAAATGTAAACCTTTTTACTCTCACATTATACTTTTTCCCACACAGAAGATGTCTTTGTACACCCTGAGCCAATCAATGGCTTAGATAACATACTGGTTAGGCATTGCAACTTTGTCTATGTCATGAATATATTCTGCATGTTGAAGATTATGTAGGTTGAAGGTATTTTAGAGGGTGATGTTGATGTGTAGGCCTTCTAAGTAGGAAATTCTTCCTAAAACCTAAAATATTGATCTCTCCCAATTCATGCAAGTAAAATTGTATTGTTGGGACCACATGGGAATGGAGGTGATGGAAACCACCACCTTGTAGGCACCTAAAAACCCACTTTAAAATGAGAAAATAGGTGGAAAAGGAATGTTGTGTTGCTATAAGAAACCTCACACAAAATTTATCAAGGTTTATACATGAGTTGTAGGTCCAACAATTATTTTTGGAAGCATAAAGACAAGTCTAGCGACACAAACTAACTTGCTTTAAAAAATAGACTGATGCTACAGGTAGCTACAACAACAGTTGTAGCTGACTTTTTTTAGTTTTAGCTTCCTAAAAGACTTTAAACCGGAAAAGAACAACCAAGAATTCGAGAAATCAAATTTATATAATATTAAATACAAACACACACTCAATATCAGAGAAGAAAGACTTGGGAAAAAAAGTAAACAAGTTTTCATTAACTTAGGAAATATCAATAGTTACAATCATTTTTCAGATTTACAACTGCTGCATTAAACTTGGGATCTATTGTCCTCTACTTTGTCTTCCTTTTGTTTGCTTTAGGCCTCTCTAGCTATGGTCGAAGGGTAAAATCACAAAGCTATGTCACACTTTATAAAGGAAACAACCAACATTGATCCAACTTTTAAACTCACTAACTCATTTGATTGCAAAATCCGATGAAATTTTTTGAAAAAAGTTGTATAATTAGATGTATCAGTGGGTACTTGTGTGAAATTTTCATTTTTTTTTTTAAGTTTCCCCGATATTCATCGGAATTTGGACAAACCTTATTTTTCATCTGAAATTTTGACGGACTTGAAAAGTTAAATTGTGGCCAACATAAATAAAATTGAGCTCGACTATTTATTGCGACAGTGTTTTGCTTGACGATTTTCTTGGGCCAGATATAAAATTCAAGAAGCTATAGCTAGGTTGAGGGTAGTCATTGTATTTTTCCAGAATTTATTTGTGAATTCAAATTGTACTTCCAAGTTTGAAAATCATATTTTAAAGCAACATCTCATCATATTTCATTTTTAGACTTGTGCATTTTCAGAATTTTATTTCCGGATTTTAGACCTAACTTCACAAATTCTTTATAAGGGAATTGTTTATAACTGATGGAAAATTCTTGTTGGATTTGGACAAAGATTATATTTGCAAGGTTTCAATTTTAACCCTAATGATCAATTTTCAATAGATTTGGGAGCCATAACTAGATAATATCAAAGGCATAGGGATAGCTATAGAGTGAAATGGCTATCAATATTCAGGCCTAGAGGGTTGAACAAAGAATTGGGAATGTTTGATAGTGGATAGTTAGAGCCATTTAGCTATGATATTTTTGAAGAATACTTCATAATGATGTATTTCTCCCTTTGCCATGTTTCAGAAATAGATTTTAAACCTTAGATGCCAGTGTCTTATAAAACAGTTATGGTATATCTGTTACCCTAAGTTCTTGAATTCATCTTGACTCTATACAAATGTATCTATTTTTTATTTGAACAAGAAAGAAATAAAGCAACCAATTTCTAAATATTGTGAGATATTTAGATTAACAAACTAAAAAATGAAAAAATGAAGGTCAAGGCCTCTCTATTTTTCTCAACTCACTTAAAAATTTTAGATTTTTTCAAACATCTAGAAAGCTATAACTATCATGCAAATTATATGATTTCTATTTGTTTTGTACTTTGGAATAGTTTACAAGATGAAATTGTCTCCTCATGTAGAAGTATAAGCTATCAAATTCCTTCAAAAGTTGATATAGGAATCAAAAGATGAACCTGTCAAATTGGAAACCAAACTTTTTTTGGTAAGAAGAGTTGAGTTTGACATGAATGGCATGTTGTAACAACTTTATTAAGTAATACAATTTATTTGGTTATTTAACAATTTGGCAATTTGTGTGTAGATATGCCAACATATGAAACTGAGTGGAAAAGAGCACTCCTTACCTTATCAAGTAATATCCAGGTTAAGATGTTATAAAAAATAACTTGTGCTTTTAGTGAAGTCGGTCAACCTACTCATGATTTTCCATGCTTAATTTTTTCCTTTTGGATTGAGCTAGTTATGATAAATTTTTAACTTTCCTTGCAACCTATGTATTACCCTCTCAAATTTTTAACTAGTTAAAAGAAATCTCTTATAAAGGATATAAAACTCTTTAGTACTTTAGATTGTCCTTAATGTTAAGGGAGGCATCTAACTATTGTTTATATAATTCAACTTTATTTGAGAGTGAGCATATTTAATCTCTATGTTGTAAATTCAGACACTAAAACAAAGTATTTGACCTTATTAAGAAAAATGAAGCAAAAAATGTAAAAGTGCATCATAGGATTTTTTTTCATGGTTTTCATTATAAAGTATGCAAATTATTTCAATATTTTCTCATGGAAATCATATGACCTTCTTCTATGGACTATATAAACTCGTTTAGTGTAACTGTTGTCCTCTCCTTCCTATTATACAAGATCATTCAGAACCTCTACTACTTTTTGACAATGACATATGAATGTCATATCTCTGTAAGTCTTTAATAGACATAATCAAAGATCCTTTAGAAACATTATCATCTCTATTGAAAGCGATCCCATATCCTTTGTGATACTTTCCCTCTACCAACTTGACTATCCTTTGTCTTTTAGCTTATGCATGAGTTTATTCATTTGATTTCAATGGCCTTGCATAACACTTGAAGAAATTAATTTTGGTAGCTCCTTGAGATATTGTCCATGCACTCCTTAATACACTTGTAGGTTGTCCACTTTTAAAAATTTGTGAGATGGCAATATTTATTAGTTTACCATAATGCTATGAAGAAAATGAACCCTTGACAAGATTTTTGATGTTTTAAAAGCCCTCTTGACTGCTCAGTTACTTTTTTTTATGTGTCTTTTAAAGTTTTTCATACTAAGCTATCACTGTTATTATTAATTTGAATTCCCCCTTCATGGTTATGACATGGACTAATCATTGTTTTTTTGAATAGTCATGACTGCGATCTCCTTTTACGAATCTATAGGAAAGTGACATGGCTTACTTTGAATTCCATTTCCTTAAATATTTTATCTTTGCTCATTGCTCCTTACCTCTATAGTATCCCTATATTTCATATACATAATAATAAAAATTATGGTGATAACTACTGGACATGGGTATAACATCAAGCATCATACAAATGTAGTTTATATCTACATCTATAATGCCCCGAGATACTAATATTGTAAAACTAGTCAAAGAATCATCATCAAACTATATTTGTTGATCAAATACAATGAAAAATAAAATATATTCAAATATAAAAAAATTATCTTTTCTATCTACTCCACTGTAAATAATAAAGAATGCAGAAATTTCCTTCCAATTTGAGTGTTGGAAGTCATCACAATAATCAACAATATAAATTTTATATTTAATATATAAATATTATAAATAAATAAGTGTGTATTTCAATATTTTTAAGCAAGAAATTTGGGAACAGTATATTCCTTCTCTTTATAATCTACAAACATAATAAAATCTTTTGAGAAATACCTTCAATCTCCAATATTAAATCTGCACATTTATTTAAAAATAAATCAACCTACAATCACCAACAACCAAACAATTAAAATAAAGATTTAAAAGATCATTACATGAATATATACATATCAACTTATAAGTCTCTTAGCCTACAAGAAAACTTTGGATTTGTAATTCTTTTCCATGAAAGATAAGCAGAAAATATTTAAAGAGAATAGAGTTAGTTGTGAGTTGGTTGTTGCAATTAATAGATACAAAATGTCACTATTTTATATTTTACTATATTTTATTTTGCAAATAGCATTGGATAGTAAACTGGCCAATACACTATCAAACATAATGATTGGAATCTATGAATATATAGGTTATCAATCTGTAATCAATTCACATGAGAAATCATACTAACCAATAGTATCAATGAAACTTTGATAATATATAACAATGACTAGTCTCAGTTTGATGACATTTCAAGACCAATGCATGAATATCATTTGGGCCTCATGGAATTGAACATTGTTTTTATTCAAACATGATATAATGTTATTATAGGAAGCACAATAATAGTATGATTGAATGTATCAGAGGAAATAGGAGTTAGAGCAGATAAAAAGAGAACAAAAATATTGTAGTGTAACCTTATTATTATATAAATAAATAGAAAAATAGTAAGAGTAGGAACCCCAAATATCATGTAATTATTAAGGAATACCATTTCATTATTCCCTTAATGGATTTAACTCTCAAGGAGGCCATCTAATGGTGTTGCCTATTGATATCCAAAGCAGGGGTGTGAATAAGACTGATGACTATGCAGGCTATATTGTAGATAAAATTCATAGATCTATTAACTTTATCAAGGCATATAATAGGGTGGTCCACTTCAAATGAAACTCTTTATTATGCCATACTATTTTATTTCCAAAATTCATTTGTGAAGTCAAAATTATACTTCCAGGTTTGAAAATCATATTTTAAAGCAACATATCATCATATATCATTTTTAGACTTGTACATTTTCAGAATTTCATTTCCAGATTTTGTTGTGCAAGTTCAATAGCCTGATTTTAGGAGTCTCACGGTTGGAAATCATAGTAAAATCAGAATTTAGTAATTTCTAGAATTAGCATTTTAAAGTCTTTTTTGGGGTCATTAATTTCAGACTATCTTCTATTTTGTAGGGGTGGTTGCATGCCAAAAATTTTTGGTATAAAATATCAGAATTATTAGATTTTGTTACCTGTCTATGATTAAAAATTATTGGAGTATGAGTTTGATATTTTTTGAAGATCTAAATATTCAAGCTTGGTAAAGAAAAATCATGTTAGATAATATTAGTCCAGAACAAAATGAAGAGACAGTTGCTAGATTGTGGGATAGATTGAAAAGAAAGGGTGATGAGAAATCTTATTGTCCTTGCAATAATTGTAAGCGCTTAAAGATGAGAAGAATTTTAATCACAACAACTGAAAAAATTGTAGGTAGCATGGTCATGTTGAAGGGGCGCATGATTATCGTCCATTGGTAAGTTTTTCATTATATGTGTTTATATTCACTAAATTTGTAAATGTTATATCATTTTAATATTTTATATATATAAAAAAAATCACTTGATCATGATCATGGTTTATTTGTGTCTATCATTATTATAAAGGTGGGGCGCCCTAGGGCACATGAGATGAATTATCACAACCCGAAGAATGTGGTTTTACAAGTGGAGGAACATGAAGCTAGGAATATCGAAGATGAAGTTAATGATCCTATGGAAGAAGATGATCATGCACCAAAAAACACAGTTGAAGATGATGGTACAAATGCATTGATCCATGACACATTTAGTGGCATAGATGATCATGATGATTGAGATGACTTTGATGATGTTCATGATTTACCTATACTTGAGAAGGCATATGAGCCCCTTTATGAAGGCACCCAAACAACTCTTCTCTCTATTGTATTGTTGTTGGTGAACTTAAAGGTTACGAATGGTTTATCAAATATAGAAATCTCACAAATGTTAAGGTATTTCATGGGCATGTGTAGGATCATCATGGAAAAAATAGGCCCTTAAGTGGCAGTAAAATTCAGAAAATCAGAGTTAGGAAACTCGACATAAAAAAATGAATAAGTTATCTATATTATTTCAAAAATATGTAAGAATAGAATCTGTAGAAAATTGAATTTATTTTCTAAATTACCAGGTTTTATTTTAAAAAGAAAAAAATCTGAAAATTTGAAATTTCAATGCAGTAGTACTTCAATTTTAGGAAAAAAATAAGAAGTAGGTGTCTATCTGACCACCCTAACCTCAATAAAATGATAATATTTTTTTATAATATTTTAGATATAAGTAGGGGACTCATGTCCTGATGTGATGCATTTTTTATTTGAATTTGTTTCCAAGTAAATAATTAATTATGAATTTTTTATTACAAATTATGAAAAATATAAAAAACTCGTATGTCTAACCACCTGAACATGGTCAAAACTTCATGAAATTCATTTTGTTTTTTTTAATCCTATTGTATGTGAAGCATAGAATGCGATGCATGTTTTGGATTCAAAAAATGTGATACTGTTTGAAAGTTATAGATTTTTCTCAATCAGCCTATCAATCAGGACTTTAGTCGTAATTCAAATAGAAAATGAATAGTAATTATTTATTAAATTCAAAGTAAAGCATAATTTATATTGGTGGAAATCTGAGAATCTCCTTTAAAAACCCTTTCCATTTCATCAATTTTGGGTAAAAAAAAGTCGTCTGCCACATGGCCCATCATATCACTTAGATATCGCCACTTTTTGGCCCATCATGATCCTGCACATACCCTCATATATGTCATAGTTTTTCATCTATTTTAATTGTTGTTAGTTCAGCACTAGTAAATAAAGGATGAGATATGTACCATTAATATTCTTTATATTAAAAAATTATTATTCTGTTGTAGATTGATTGGTGAATTTTTGTTATCACCATCAAAGATTTTACCTCACTCATACCGAGATTTGTCTAGCATTATGAAATACATTGGAATGGAGTATCAAGAAATAGATGCATATCCCAATGATCATATTATATATCCTAAACAACGTGAATTTGCAACAGAATGCCCTGAATGTCATATTAGTAGATATCGAATAGATCAACTAATAAAAAAAGTGCCTCACAAGGTTTTTTGTTATATTCCCATTATTCCATGTATGCAATGATTATTTAGGTGTGAAAGCTTAGCATAATTTATGGATTGCCATGCATAAAATAGAAGTGGAGATGACATTCTTTGAATACCTGTGGATGGTTATGCATTTAGGGACATGGAGGAAAAATGGCCACACTTTAAAGAAGAACCTCATAATCTCAGGCTTTCATTGGCAGCAGATGGTGTCAATCCATTTGGAGAGATGAGATCTATTTACTTGGTGTGGCCTATTTTTGTTATCAACAATAACATTCCTCCATGGATGTCAATAAAGAGGGAGAACATAATGTTGGAAATGATTGTTCTAGGTATTTGTTTACATCAATTTTCTTTAACGTAGTACGATCTCATTTGTCTTATTTGTTGCATAATGACATATTTTTTTTCATTTAATAGTCATGTACATTAATTTATATATATTGTAGTAAAATGGTTATAATAATTGTGTAATTTTTATGTTCATTCAACTAGCTAAGTACCAAGTTAAATATATGAATGTATATATCGAGCCTCTTATCGACAAGTTACTAAAGTTATGCAATGGCGTCACTATGTATGATGTATCTAGAGTAGTAGGAAAAATCCAATTTCAATTCCATGCAATGCTTGTATGGACAATTCATGATGCCCGAGGGCTAACACATTTTTGTGGTATGTTATAACGTTCGACTACACTTTAACGATATTTAATTTTATGAAGTAGATAACAAGAATGTTTTTTAAATGATCTATTCATTATATATAATTATAAAAATTGACATATTTAATCCAATTATATATGATCTTGCAGGTCTTCAAACAAAGGGAAAATTTGCATGTTGAATTTGTGGTCTAAAGATGAAATCTCGTAATTCAACAAGTTTAGGAAAGTAGGTGTTTGATGAGTATAGGCTTTTCCTCCACAGAAATCATAAGTATCGAACTACTGAAAAACAACTTTCCAATGGGAAAGAATAGACTACATCAAAACCATGAGGAATCACACCTCACCTATGGAAGTTGGAATATAATAGAATTAATCATAAAGGTTATACACCGAATCAAATTGTTTATCTATCATATATGATATGTCTGCAATTTATATTTTATATTGTGTTGTGTTTACTCATGTTGTAATTTACAATGTTTGTCGTAGTTAATTTGTTTAACTTATATGCTTTATGAAGGTCGTCGAGACATTAATGACCGGGTTCCATAGGGACTGAAAAGTTATCCCAGACAATTTAGTAAGTTGCCATACTATGAGAAGCTAAAAATTGTGCATTTGTTTGATACAATGCATATCAGAAAGAATATAATAGAAACATTATGGAAAATATTGGATGGAAGGCATGACAAAGAAAAAATTGTCAAAGTTTGTAGTGACATTCAGGAAGCCAATCATGCAATAAAAAATGTCATTCAATTAAATAGGGATGGAGACCAAATTAATATAAGTGCCCTTCATTGGTTATTAACGGAGCAGTAAAGAAATGCTATAAAAGAAGTCATACGAAAATTTTGATTTCCCATAGGATTTTCTGCAAACATAAACAATATCATAACAAAGAAAGGTAAATTTGGGTCAGGGATGAAAATGCATGATTGGCATACCTTCATTAAGGTAATTATTCTGGCATA
This sequence comes from Sequoiadendron giganteum, assembly GCA_007115665.2. NCBI lineage: Eukaryota > Viridiplantae > Streptophyta > Pinopsida > Cupressales > Cupressaceae > Sequoiadendron > Sequoiadendron giganteum. The sequence continues at coordinate 101,298,975 of CM021106.1, forward strand.
TTATATATTTATTTGTATATTGCATGTACTTTTCAGTGTATTATGTTTACTACTTTTGGAAAAATAATGGAAAGATCATTTTATAATTGTTGCAGTACGTTCTACCTCTATCTCTCCTAGAAAACTTCAACAACAATTTCAAGCAAGTTATATATGATCTTGGAAAATACATGAGGTAAGTAGCGATATTTGTTCAGTTCATTATATAGATCTTATAATTTCCATTTGTTTTACTTGTTATGTAATATATTGTATATTTTTGTTAAATCTCATTAATATATTTGTTCCTTGAACCACTTGTAGATGGTTGTCATCTAAAGGAATCCATAAAGAAGATATAAACTATTGGAAGAGAAAAATTCCTTGTCTAATGTGTGAAATGAAAAAGTGTCTACCTTTAACATTTTTCAATGCAAAAGAACACTACCTCATACACTAAGTTGAGGAGATTGAATTGTGTGGACCTATACACACAAGGTCAATGTGGATGGTTGAGAGGCACTTGAAATTTTTGAAGGCTTTGGTTAGAAAAAGAGCACATCCTAAGGGTTCTATGGTGGAGGGATATATGGTATACCAAACCATGGTGTACAATACTAAATATCTTCCTAAGTTTGTAGCGAAGATCCATGTAGATCACATTTGGGATCCCAACTCCATTAACAAATTTGAAGGGGAGTACCTAATGGGGAAAGGTAGATTGAAGAAAGTGACATCTAATTATAAGATGGTCATGGAGATTAATTAAAATAAATTTTACATTTAGTTTTTATGTATATTGTACTTATTTAATTATTAATCTTCAATATACATCAATTATGAATTAAGGTTGTATACCATGGTAATCAACTAATTATACATCATTTGTGAATTTCAATTTTTTTTGATACAGTTGGTTGAGAGTGGGATGCACTACATTTCTACATCGCAAACAATCTTGATTGGATGATGATATGGATTGAACGATGTCAACAATCTGGTCACGCATTAACATGGCAAGGTGTGGCTTCATTTGTTAAAGAATCTCATCGTAATGGAGATACCAATGTTACACCAAGGGAAATTGATTTAGCATATGGTTTAAGAGATAAATAGGTACGTATAAATATATTAATCACCCATGTATTATTTAATTATTTTCAATTATATTGATGTATATATATGTTGATATTTTTTTCTTTCCATACATTCAGACAAGAATAAATATGTTTATCAACTGATGATATTGCAATATTATTTACATGTTTGACATATTGCACGTGAAACACCACAAGGCTATGTGGTGCAATGGTCATAAATTTCAAATTAAAAAGTTGGATGACATGAAGAAATCTTGTGATTCTGGGATAACTGCAATCTTTTAGGTGACTAACATTTCATCTAGAAGCGACATACATCCAGAAATCTCAGAAAATTGATACTATGGGATTTTGGATGATATACTTGAGTGCGACTTTAAGTCCTTCAAACTAGTTATGTTTGTTGTCCTATGGTACAGGCTATGATTGAATGAAAATGATCTTGAGAGAACTGTTATTGAACATGATATATTTACCATGGTTAATACAAGGTCGATCGAGCGAGCTGGAAATGAGCCCTATGTTCTTCCAAGCCAATGTGAGCAAATATTTTACTTAGAGGTTCCAAGTAAAATGGGTTGGTCATTTTTTGTTAGACATGATCCGAGAGGAAGGTCGATAAAGTATAATGTGGTGGAAGCAGAAGATACCAAAGAACTAGAAGATGATGTAGATGATGATCAGGATCAACAGTTAGTTGATGATGTGCTTGACGAAGATTTCGAAGAGGAGGAACTAGATCATGCTGATGTAGGATTTAATGTTCATGAAGATGATATCTATGTGGATGATGACATTGTTGAAACTAATATTGATGATGATGATGATGATATGATCAAACCTTACAATGTCGAATCTGGAGCGGATGATATAGACAAAGAGTTGGATGAAGAATAATATCAATGACATTGAAATGTATGAGTTATGAGATTGTATTATCTATTTGATATTAATTTCTTGATAGAATTATATTTGACTTATGTGGTTACCTAATTAATTCATGATGTTTTTAATTTTAATGCCATTACATAATTAATTCATGATGTAATTTTTAATGTTTAATTTTAATTCATTATGTTACAACCATTGTAGCTCTCCTAGAAATTTTCATATGATCATAATGAATAGTGTTTTGTGAAATTTCATGAAAGATGAGACATTGATTGTAGTAGTGAAATAATTGCAAAGTCATTTATATTTTTTAGACCAATCACCCTTGGCAATGTTATTTTTAGGATCATTTTCAATTTTATTACTAGGACACATAAGGTAGGATTTGATTGGCTTATCTTGGATGAACACTGTTGCTTTGTGTAATGTGAGCAAATTTCGGATGTGGTAGTGTTGCAGGAGCACCTAAACCTCATCTTCTATGCTTAATCATGTGATGATAATTAGGGAGGTCAATAGGTTGTTTTAGGCATTTCAAGAATTTTTTATTGTGAGTAAGGTCACTCAAGACCATTAGTCATGTTCTAGGTGAAGTTTTGAGTTAGGAGTTTGAGTCTTTCACTAAAGAGTTTTGTAGCCTTTTTAAGGAAAATTGGAGAATTTACATGTAAAAGGGTGCAAGGTTAGTGAAATTTCAAAAATAAGGCTATAATCAATCCAATAGCATGGTCTTAGAGGTGTCCTAGGAGTTTCAATATATTTGAAAGGTCAAAAAATTAAAACATTTCAATAGCGATGATAACAACCTTGAAATTAGTGTGTTTTATGTTTCATGTGATCATAAAAGATTAAAAAGTCAGTTGTAGAGGTGGTTGTTCAGTGGTTGAGGTGTAAAGGCCTTTAAAATGAATAAAGTGACCATTGAAAATGTTTTTGAGGGTTGAGGATTAAAAATACAAGCTCTTGACATTCCAAAATCTGTGTTTTTCTTCAAACTTTCTATATTTTTCTTGTTTTTCAGCATAGTATGGTCACATACAGCCATATTTTGATGTGAAATAAATTCCATGTCATGCATATATGTGTTAGCTTTTATTTTAATCTAATTTGTGGGCTTAAGGAATTTATTTGAGTTAGAAAGCTTCATTTCTTTGCATACAACCCGATTACCCTGTTTTTGAGGGTTTTGTAGTCCAAACATGATATAAAGGGACTCTTACACTTTTTGTGATTACTGTAGCTTGTTTAATAGGCCCCATAGATACTATTTTAATTTTAGGATGCATTAATAGGGTGTAGGATGATAAATAAAGAAGGTATAACTGCTGTCCTCAAGAGTTTTGTGAAGAAAAACATGTGAAATGAGAGGTTCAAGCTTAGGTTTCAATAAAATATGTATCGGAGATCTGATTTTATGAATTTTTATCCATGTGCACACCTAATGGGTTGTGTTTGAGTTGGTTTTGAGGTCTGGGAGGTTGTGGAAGTAGGAGATTCAATAAACCCTCATGATTTTGGCCTAAAACAAGGGTTTTTGGGTTTGGCAAGAATTTGGTCGTACAAGTGGAATATTTTTATGGATTTGAAGGTTTAGAGGCTGTTAGCTCTCAAAAATGCAGCTACGAATACCTCAAGAGGTTTCTAATCTCTTGATATGTTGTAGGGTAACAAACAAGGCCAAATGATTTGAAACTTCTTCTCTTCAGGTGCTACCAAACCTAGGTGGGTCTACCTTTGCAAACTGAGCAGACTTAAGTGATGTGATTTTGTCTACATAAATCTATTCACAATGGAAATATTATAGTGAATAGATATAATCTTAATAAATTGTATGAGTAATATTAGAATATATTTAGTTAATTGATGTTAAAAATAAAATGGACAAACAACTTTGCCAATTTTACTATATGTATATATAACTTTAAGTTATTTTTATTTTAACTAAAAGTACTGAAGTTACA